>PVKS010002928.1:0-110744 GCA_004027875.1 Aplodontia rufa | reverse complement strand
TCTAAATATTACTTGATTCATCGTCCTCAATCATGTTGGATTCATTTCTCCATTTCATTCCCCTTAACCTCACTTTGCATTTATGTTTAGTACCAGAGCAAATTTTAGTCTATTTCCTTCTGAAGAATATGAGTGAGGCTATTAATGGAATTCCTATTAGAGAAGAAATACAGGTGACACTTAATCTATGGAGACATTCCCTGTCTCTCCTCTACCCACAAGAACAGACGATAATTTTTTTTTAAATCTTTACCCAGAAGCACATTACTGGAGCAATATGTCAGGGCTGATAGGCGTTAAATAAAACAAGTAGGGCCCCTGCTTTACAAACTGAGAGCAAGAAACAATCAGAAATAGAAAAACCAAAAGTAACATACTCACTGTCACTCGGGATAGCTAAGACAGCTGTGGGGGTAGGAACTGGTTGGCATTTCAGACATAGAGATTTGTAGGCACTTGGCTTGTAGAACAAAGGGTTTATTGCCTATCTGATGACAATAACAAGCACATCTGCAGAATGTATTCTTTAGCCTCAGCAAATGCCAGAATTATTTAGCAAACCTCTATTTTTCTAGTCCCCATTCTCTTCTCCTTTTTATTTGTTCTTTCTCCATGTTTTACCTTATTGGAAATGATTCCAAATAGAACATTAAATTGGAAGAAAATGGGATAGAGAAGATAGTGAGATTTCTAGAAGTCATCAGAATTTTAAATAAGAAAAATTGAATTAAAACATTCTATACTCTATTCCTCTTGCAACCCAGTCCAAGGAGTCATCTTTCACAGGTATGGAATTCAATATAATATAGAACATCCTGTAGACCCATCATGGATCAATAGATCTATTATCAATCATTAAAGATTACACAATAAATAAACTCATAATTCTTCTTGGTCTTTTATAACATGCCTCTCACACAAAAGTAGTATTCTAGATATGAAATATTTTAAGATGTTCTTCATGACTTTACCCTCGTATCAAACTTCAGTGTATGATTTAGTATCAAATTACGGTTAGTAGGGGGTAGACATGAAGACAGGGAATTTTTCTTTTGTGAAGTTAAGACTTACAGAACATAAATAAAAGCAAGGATATAAAAGCTTGGTTAATATTCTCTGCTTCATTTAAAATCTTGACTCGCTAATATAGACGAGTACTGCTAATTATATGATCATGAAGCCAGAAAGTTAACTGGTTAACAAGGAAAAATACAGACTATGAACACAGACTTTGAGGATCCTCTAAAGAATGCAAGACTTCATCCTTTAGCTAATTCCTTACAAACCAATTTATACCATTGATCTTCAACTAATTTATTCTTTTATTTCCATGAGTCTATCTTGCCATCATAACTAATTTATTCTTTTATTTCCATGAGTCTATCTTGCCATCATCTCTTCTAACTTTCTGTGCCAGAAGTAAAGAAAGTTTTCTTTTTTCCCTGAAGGAAGGGTTGTATAGTATTCCTGCCTCCCCTCCCCACCCCTGCCCAATGCTTCCCAATAGGGTAAATTTTATAATAAGTAAAATTAAATCTTTGATGAGACATGGACTCTTAGAAGTTGTTCATTTCATTCTTTATTTCTCAAGTATAGAAATAAATGGGGTGGGGGAAGTTCAGAAGTTACCATTTTGCTCTGCATTACTGAATTGGATCTAAAACAGAACTACTGACTCCCAGTCCTGCGGGTCTTTCTACCAGGAACATAATTTCAGGACTGAGTGTGCTCACTTCCAGGGAAATTGGTTTCTGATTTTTAATAGCCATGAGGGAACTATCTGGGATGTCAGGTGGACTCCATTATCTAAATTAAAACATTATTTTATATCATAATAAATGGCTATGGAATTCAATATAAAAGTTGCATTCATTTTTAAAACAAAAAATGAGACTTTAAATAAATGTCTAGTTTGAGTTGGGTTTTTGTTGATGTGCCTTCATATTCATTTTCAAAGTTTGAAAAAATGCCACAGTTAACATTTTGCATTTTTCAGGCTTTTGAGTCCTTAGTTTTTCCCCAAAACACATAGTTCTTCTCAATATTCATCCTTTTCTGAAATGTAACAGGGCAAATGATACCACCAGCACCTGCCTTCCTCATTCCACACAGTCTTGTGATAAGACACAAATATGGATTTGGATCAAGATAAGTGAACTTGAGCTCCACTAATTATTATTCAAGTGACTTCAGACAAGTTGTTTTACAGTTCCCTGCCTCACTTTTCTATCCTATAAATGTGCAAATTTGAAGTGTATGATTCAAAGGGTTGTAGTGAGGAGTAGAATAGAGTGAGCATAACGTACCTGAATACGTTTTGCATACAATATTCCTGACTTGCATTCCACAGTTTAGAATAGCATGGTATGGGTGCTTGACAATGTCCAAATGCCCACACATGAACACCAGCAGGCAATGTAATAAAAGAGCGAGTCACCAGAAGGAAGCATGCCTTTGCTTTTCACTGCTGACTACCATTTTCACTAACTCTCAAGTTTCAAGGCTTACTTGTGCATCTTCTCTCTTATTGTTTTAATTCTAGTTCCATAGCTTTAAAAATCAATTAACAGTCACCCATGGTGTGCCAAGCACTGTTAGGAATGTAAGTATGGGTGTCTGGTAAAGAAATGAAGTGAGACAAGCCTCCTACCCTCAAAAATCTTACAATTTCATCAAGGAGATGTGAATATCCCAAACGAACCAATTAGTCCTTAACATTATGGTCATTAGGAATGTCAGGATCTGGTGCTTTCACAGAACTTATTTAATGAGTATAATTCCATGTGAGTTAAAATAAGGTAGTACAAATAATGAGTGCTTTAAAATTTGGGGGGACGGGATGCATAAATTGAGTCTTGTAGTGATGAATGGGGACGTTTCATGGAGGAGCTAAGGCATTTGATTTCCTTAGCAAGATAAATAGTTTGGTTGAGGTTGAAGAGTGTGGGAACCACAACTGATTCAAGATTTGCAAAAAGGAAGAAATAATGGCAAAGACATTCTTGTAAGCAGAAACAGGTGTGTGTTTAGAGTAGTAAGACTACTGGCCCAATGGAAGAAAAGGAGAAAAGTAAACTAAATACCAATCATTTACAGATCATCCATTATGTTAAAAGCCCTGATTCACGTACTACAGAGGAAACAGATCCCCTTCTTAATCTAAAGAACCAAGTTATTGACGGCTTGCTCAGAAAACTGGTACCTAAAGTAGACAATACAACTGTCGAGAATATAGCTCTTCGGTAGCTTAGCGACGGGGAGCAGATGGCAACCACATGGATCTTTCCAGGAATAGCACCACAAAGAGTGAATCAGTGAATTAAGTGGGTATGGTTATTGTGGCATGGGGCACATTGACTAAAACACATTTGAGATTTGAGATAATGACTCCACTTTTCATGAGATCTCCACAGAGCATTTGCATAACTAAAGCAGTTGAATTTGTAAAAGCTCAGTGTGAATCAGTGGGATTTGAATTACAGTAGTTTTAGGGTGAAAAAATAGAGGTTTTAAGATTCCAAAGACCTGGATTTGAAACCAGGTTTGCTTCCCTTTAGATATCTCAAATCTCATTTTGGTAAATTCACTGAATCTCTGAGCCCATGTTTATTTGTCTATAGACAAGGAAAAGTCTCACCAGTGCCTCTGGGGTTCTGTAAGGAATAAGCAATATAAGTCAAACAAAAAACTTACCATATTTGCCTGGCACACAGTGAATGCTTGATCAATCAATTTTAGCCTACTCCCTTCTTCCTGTAGGAATTAAATGATCAAATGTGTATGAACACCATTTGCAAATTACAAAGCATGAAACTGCTGTTCAGCAGAATTACCACTTTAGGTTTCAAGGTTGATCTGCAGACCTAGCTTTGGTGAGTGTCTATTTTAGTTGTGTATACCAAGAGCAGGGATGCAGAATGAAGTCTGAAGACTTCATCTCTTGATGCAATTGGATCTGTTTCTAGAGAAAACTTAGAACACTGTCTTTGGTGTCTTGGCCCTCTTCTTTCTGTGTCTCATTATCCAGGCTGTCCTGTATTTACTGAACTGAGGAAAAAGAGATGAGCAATTCAGCTTGGGGTTTTCAGGATGCTGTCCATTTCCTGCAAAATATTATACTACCTTGTATTCTAAAGGAGGATAGAGGAATGATGCTAACACTTTAATTCACACTGATAGAATACTAATGGTGGGTGTTCAGGGATCAATGAGAGAATCTGTGTGGGCAAGATTCTGGAAACTTTAATAGAGCACAGAAGCACAGGCTGTGCAGAGGTTAAGGGTCACCCCACTTTGCAGCCAGATTGACCTATGTGACTCTTAGTCCTGCTGAACCTTAGCAAGTGGCTGAAAATTTCCTTATCTGTAGAGTGAGGATAATACTGTTTTTGTTATTAAGAGAGTTTGGGCAAGCAGAGATGAATTGAGTTCAAGGAAAAACATGAATTTGTTCTTTCTTCCTACTTTGTAAGCTAGGCTGATGATCAGCTAAGTAGGTAACCATTCATGCTTTTTATTCATGGTAGGGAGAGTGACCAGGATCTTAGTTTCCTCCAAAGTGGCTCCCTTGAGACATCTGCCTCAGCCATTAACCTGGGTTAAGCTGCCTTGCTAAACTGCTCATGCAGTGTCCTAACTCACTTAATTTGTCGTAGGACCTTCACCCATGAGGGTGCCCTATGGCACTTGAAGGTTAAGATCAAACCAGGGGACAACTCAACCATTTGATGATAGTAGTAGTGAAGACTTGTAGCTGGGCTGACTGGAACTTTACCTGCCTAGTTAGTCTTGTGGACATGGAACATAAAAAGGGGAAAAAAATGGAAAGAAGCAAAAAACAAACATGGGAATAAATAAAATAGCCTTACATTTTCAGAGCTTACTTTTGCTTCACATGTATTATTTCTCCACCTAACTACTTGAAAAATAGGTTAACTGGAAAAAAGCATTGTCCCATTTTTTAAGTGGGGGTTTGCAAGAGATTAAGGGACCTAGAAACCCTGTGAGAACTGGGAAATTGAACCTGAGTCAGTACGGTGAGAACTTTCTCTTCAGACTGTGAAAGAAACTTTCCAGGCAAAAATAGCTGTGTTTTCAGTCTGGTTGCCTTAAAATACTCAGGCGAAGAAGTCAGGAGATGTTGGGTTTGTCATTATGGGCTCAGGGACTGGATCATTATGGACTCTGGGGCTAGAAAGGCAAGGATTTGGAAACTGGCACCTCCTAGATTTTGCACCTTAGGCAAGTGATGTAGTCAGTTTAGGCCCTTTCCTTTCTTCCTTCCTTCTTCCCTCCATTCCTTTTGTTGTTTTTTTTTTTCATTTTCCCCTTCCTTTCTGTCTTTTATAATGTCAATAATAGTGTTTACTTTAGAACATGGTAAGAATAACTGCACTGATGTATCTTAAAGTCTTTGTCACAGTAATAATCACAAAGTATAGGCTTAATACTGAGTTACAGTTATTCTGTTTGTTTTTATTATCTAGTGTCAGTTTTGATCCTGAGAAATTGTGAGATCAATCATGCTGTTTTCTTTCTTTTTCTTCATTTTCATATTTGTACAATGAAAAATTGGAACTAAGTACTCCTTAAAAATCCTAGCTTTAAAGATTCCAATTCTAGTGTATATATTTATTCTTGCTCTCTCTCATAATTAGTCATTTGCCAAACAATTTCTCTGGGGTTCTTAAGGGAACTCCTTAATCTGCCTGGATGTACCTGTGCCGTTAGCCTTTTCCTAGGTCATGTACTGGGGTCTCAGCAACTGGGACAAAGGAAGGGGAGGAGGATTCCCGGACCAACCAGGATCACAGTGCACAGAACAAATTTGTCTTTCAGCTGGTTTTACAAAAATACAAAAAATTATAATCTAACAAGATCTGATAAACTCTGAGTTTTATCCCAAGAGTCAGTAGAACAAGAATTTGGAACCAGGCTTCTTGGTTTTGAATATGGTGTATTTAGTAGTTGTATGACTTTGGGAGTTATTTAATCTCTGTTTCTTCACCTGTAGGTTAAGAAAAATAGTTCTTTTCTCATAGGGTTGTATGAGGATTAAGTTGTTTAATTTGTATGAAGTAAATGTATGTAACTGCATGCTATTATTTTTGTCCATCCATCTCAATATTAATGTACTTGGGGATCTGAGTGTGGCTGAACCATGGCACCATGAGTTTCAGATAGTAGTAATTGTAGACTCTTGCTAAATTCTTCAAATAGGAATAGAATTGTGTTAGTCAGCTTTTCGTCTTCTGTGACCAAAATGCTTGACATGAACAACTTAAACAAGGGCGGGGGAATTGGCTTACAATTACAAAGGCTTCAGTCCATAATTATCTGCTCGGCTCCATTGTTTTGGACCTGAGGTGAGGCAGACTATCAGCACAGAAGGGCACAGAAAAGGAAAGCTGCACAATTCACGGTGGCCTGGAAGCAGAGAGAGAGGAGGGGATTGGGAACTAGAAATACCCTTACAGGACATGCCCCCAGTGACCTAATTCCTTCCAAAAGTTTTTACCACTTCCCACTAATGTCATCAAATATTAATCCATCATGGATCAATCCACTGATGAGGTCAGTGCCTTCATGATCCAGTCACTGTCCATAAAGCCCCAACATTGTTGCACTGGGGCCAAAGCACTCAATGTATGAGTCTCTGGGGAATACTTCACATCTGAACTATAGCAAGGATCCTCCTGCTAATATCATAAAGGGACCTAAGTACCTGTCCAACAGATTGTGGGAAGGGAAGAGAGTAAAGAGGATGCTTTTATTCCATCAGAGAAGAAGAATGGAGGAGATCCTTCCTCCTCATCATGCTACATTTTTTTGTTTGCAGAATAGGCCAGCATGATGGAGGATTAAAGGAAAAAGCTAACACAAAACACAAGTTATCTGGGTTCAACCATGGCATATCCAATACAACACTTCATACAGACGTATCATTTCAGACCTGAGAGAGTACATAGGTGGAATCTCCAATATTCTACTTCCTTGAACAGAAATAGGATATGGTCTGATTGGACTCACCCTGATGGCCACCATGTGCATGAACCATGAAAATGAAAGTCTGTTTCCAAGCTGTCTTGTAGTAGCTACTCTAAGTCAGAGGGTGTTTACCTCAAGTTCTGGGATCTCCAACGCTCGATCACACTCTCGCTCTCAATCTCTTTCCCTCTCCCTCCCCCTCCCTCTCAAACATACACACACACACACACACACACACACACACAGGGGTGGGGAGAAACAGAGAAAAAGGGAGAAAGAGCAGGAGAGCAAGAGAAAGAAAGAAAGGAAGAGAGAAAAGGAGGCCAAGAAAGGAGGAGAGAGGCAGGTAGAGGCAGAGAGGACTCATCTTAAAACTCCGTGCCTTCCATTTTATTTCTAATCATTATGATATGATAGATATAAAAGTCACTTATAGGGCCTCTCTCTGTAAATGGACAAAATCTTCTTGCCCACTCAGGAATCTTGCTGTGTAAGGCTGAGAAGGCCAGCTAACGGTACCAGCCCCCAAAGTATCTCATACGTCATTCTTGCCATATTTTACCTCCTATTTCACTTGGCCTACCGATAACCACCTGCTTCTACTTGCATGTTCTAACTCAGTTGAAGTCCCTGCACAATTCTTAGCCAGGTAAATCTTACTAGTCACTAGTAACTGTTGTATCTAAATCGCTTGATGAACTATTGGATGTCTCTCCTTTTCTATCTTGCTTATGATTAAAGTTTAGCCACAGGCTTGGGGTTGGTCTCCTGAGTTTCACCCTGGTTAGCCTGCACTCTTAGACTTAAACTTCCCAGCAAGTGGTGCTTGGCTGCCCAAAAGCTGTTCTCCCTTGCCAATACCTTTCTTGAGGAGATGACTTCACTCTTCCTTGTGACCAAATGCTTACTTAAGTAAGAGGCATTTCCCAGAAAATATCAAGGAGGAGTCCACATCAGTGATCAGCGTCAATGAACTCTTTCTAAAGTGCACATTCGTTATGTCAGATTTTTATTGGATTCTCCTGGTGACAGGCAATAGGAGATTGTTTTGTTTTGTTTTGTTTTAACCAGAATAAGCCAGGTTGCTGATATAACATAGAATGTTTGAGTATTCCATGAAACACAAGGACAGAAAGGTACCTGGAATTCATGAATAACTTTATCTCATAATTTAAATTTTATTGACATTTTCTCTGCTTGCTTCTTGCTTCTCTGTGATTAGCTTTATTCTTCTTGCTTGCTGTAAACTGGGTTTCTCCACATGGAAAAGAATGTAACATAAAAGGAAAACCACTTGCGTCTTTTTGTCTGGGTCACCCAAGAAAGATTGCTTTTCTTAATCCTTTAAAGTTTCAAAAGTGCCTGACTAGATTTACATAAAGACAAGCCTTGAAGTTTCTGATTAAAAGAACATTTTTTCTTTTCATTTGTTATGAGTCTCTTTCCAGTGAAATGAAATAAACATATTGAAGAGGGAGACTAGAATCTGCTGAGTCACCAGTTTGATTTAAGGGTTCAATAAAAGAGGATATCCACTATGAAGAGAGAGGGCATATACACTAGGACAGTATTCACTGTGAAGAAAAAGCTTGAAAGAACCATCAAAGTAACCAGAGCACTGGGTTTTAAGACCCAGAAACCAAACTAGATCAAACTAGACATGATTGCTTATAATTGCAAAACTGAATAAAGAATAGGAGCCTGACTGAACCAAGGGAAGATCTAGAATTACCAACTGGTGAGAAGAGTGTACTCTGGCCACATTTGGAATTCAGCTACATTCCATGTTGCTACCACTTCAGATTTTTATATTCTGCTAGTGTGTATCACTGAGTCCAAAATATTCCAAGAAACTTCTGTAAAAATGATCTGGGAAGGTTAGGAGGGTCCTGCAGCACACCACTGGGAGAAATTCCAGAATCCCTGGTATAGTAGCACAGCAGGGGTAGCATATTTTTTCCCCAAAAGCCCACCCACATGGCACTCACTCCAAGATTGCCAGTGTGATGTGTGTGATATGTGTATGTGTTCAAGCAAAGCATTTGCTAGTTCATGTACTCTTTATTGGCTTTTATAAATGTAAGTATTAATTGTGGGTTCTGGATGTTTTTAACACTGAGAGGGGGCAATGAGTTTCCATATAACATAAATTCAATATAACCTAGCTCTCATGCTTCAAGATTCACAGATTCTACAATCTTCAATTATGAAATTGCTATTATTTTATAAAAACAGAGCTTTTTTAAGTAATAGTGGTGAGATAAAGACATTGATCCTGAGTATGGAAAAACTAGTCCCAGTCTTGGTAATATAAGAAATTCTTAGGTTATCTTAGAAATATTAAAGTGGGCTTGCAAATATATATTACCTTCTTTTACACTCATCTATACTTTATAGCTCTATTTAGTCAATAATTCCTAAGTATTTATTAAATTTCTTCTGTGTATATTATTACTGTGGAGGTTTCTAGGGAAATATATGATTCTTGTCCATTTTTAAACATATACTCTGAGTGAAAATATCAAATTTACATATAGGAAATGGAAAATAGCATAAACATAGGAACATTTTAAATGGCACTGCATAGGAAAGGGGCTTGTGTCTAAGTATTTCATAGCAATTAATATAATCTGTAAGGAGAAAAACAAAAGAAGAAACGACAGCCTCAAACCAAATGAGTACATCCTTACTGATGGAATTTACACTAAGGCAACAGGAGGAAATACATAGCTACTTAGAAAGTTTTCACTTTAGTAAAGGACATAAGACATAATCACTTTGATGAGTCATAGGAACCAAGTAAAAAGTAATTAGAGACAGAAAAATAACATAATATATGTTTATATATGAAAGCTTTATCAGATTGTTTTTAACCTTTAACTTCAATATCCTGAGGCTTCTCTTGCCTTCAGGATTGTCTTTGCTTTGGATCTTCTATAAGACGATAGCACAGGGATCTCATATCAGTTAGGATAGAGCGAACAAGATGCTGAGATCGTGGAGCATGGAGATCATGGAAATTGAATTTCAACACCAAAGAGATCAATATTAAAGTTTGGTTCTCATTCTCCCTGAACTTCAGTTTTCTAACCTATAGCATCAGGATAGTGATAATAATGCCTAGTCAATATGGTTTTCTGGTGGTTAAATGAGGATCTATTTACCTAAGTCCTTGCACATGTTTGATAATTGCTAGCAATTGTTATTACCTTTGACATAATCTAATCAGGCTCCTGTGTTCAGCTGTAGCCACTAAATATAATAGAAATGTCTGAGTATAAGCAGCTCATGAAATAGCTAACAAAAATCTTTATGGTAGTTTAACTTTAGAAACATTTTCTATTGACAATATTTAACATTAATCCTGAAATTTAGTTTATAAAGCACATCTAAATACATCACCTCATTTGATGTTCAACCTTTATAAATAAAGGTGTTTATTATTATTTTCATTCTACCAAGAAGGAAAATAAGTCAGAGAGGCTTAGAGGACTTGCTCTAGAATCACATCACCAGCAAGTTGCTGAGCCCTCAAATCATGCAGTCAGGCAGTAACTGAAACACCCTTGAATCCAGGTCTTCTGATTCTAAACCTCAAATCCTTCTTACACCAAATGCCTCTCAGCAAGCATTATTGTGAGTGTGAGTGTGTGTGAGAGTGAGAGAGAGTGTGACAAAGAGAGAGAGAGATCTTTTGCCAAAGTCCGCATTTACCTACAAGGTACTTCTCATTGAATTATGAATACATAACAAACATGTAATTGACCCACTATGTAGATATAGGTAGGTGAGATTTATTTTCATCATTCCCAGTGTTTTGGCTTAAACATGGAATTATGTTTTGTAAAACCTGCTGGATTGCCTTTTTCCCCCCTACTATTTGATTAGGATTCCACAGACACAGACTGACATTAAAAAGCTGTTAACTCCAGAGGGCATAGCTAATGAAATGTCCCCAAAGTTGAGCACTTGCCAAAATAGCGTGTCACATAGGACAGCTCTCAATTAATCATGATGAGAGTATTTCTTCTATCTAAATGAAATCTGTAATTTGGGATGGAGATTAAAGATCCTTTGGGGAATGGAGCGAAAGTTGCTGTGAAAATTCTAGAAACCACAAAAATAAAGATAGATCTACTCAATATTCATGAAGTCAGATTGCTGATGCAAATAGAGATTGCAATCTCTTATTTTCTAATGACTTGGCTTGTAGCATTCCTCTATCCATTTTATACAGATTCCCACTCAACATTAAAGGGAATTGCTGCAAATTGTGCAAAAAAAATTTAAAGAAAGATTAGCATATCCAATACGATTTTCTGCCATCTCTGACTAATTTTTAATTTTCTACTAAAGGATTTCTAGTTTACATGACCAGAGATACATAAATTAAAATATATGATTCAACATGCATAATAGACAAGCATACATATGTATATATCATGTGTATAAATGCTGTCAATAAGTGAATGCTTACTGCATTTAATATAATATACTTTCAAAAGGCAGTTTAAAGATAATAGCTATAAATACTTGTTTAGGTTTATTTTCTGCTTCCTTGAAATCAAATTTCTTTAGTAAATTTAATTTATAAAGAGATGCTACAAATTATAACTCTTGACCAATATATTTAGAAATTTTTACCTCACATACAGCACAAGGTCTCACAACCCACAGTCTTACATAAAATTTAAAAGAAAGTGAATGTAAATCATGTGAATATTTACTTTATTTCATTATGTGATAATGTAGCAAAGAAGCATTTGAAGCCAAGCAATTATATGAAACCTGAACAATTTTATTTATCCCTACCAGCAGCCATGGGTCTGTACAGGTCCTCATGAAATGTTTCTTGAGTTTTGTCAAATAAGTTAGCAGAATCTGACTCAGAATAGAATATCTGTTATTTAAATTTTTTTCTACTTCTCTTTTTTAGGCCAGCCCTGCTCCTATAATTGTCAACACAGATACTTTGGACACGATTCCTTATGTAAGTAACATATTTATTAAGACTTTCGTTAAAAACAGTGGTGGAACTTAAGCTTCAAACATCAGTTCCACATAATCCAGGTAATCTTATGGAAAAATGTATATAACTTTGTTTTGTGAATTTTCTTTTGATGTTTGTCATATCTTGGCTTAGTCATCTTCCTTTTCATTCATGTTTTGTAAAGTACAAGGACTCATGATAAGAAAAAAGCACAGAAAAATCTGTTTAAATAGTTACTTTGCTAGGTGGTTCTCTGGAAAGAGATTAAATTACACATAGAATACATGGACAGATTTCTTTGGGTTTCTAACTAAAGGAATATTCAAATAAATCTCTGACGGATTCTAAAACGTAAGTGATCAATGATATTTGATTCATTTTGTTGAACTTCTAACAAGAAATGAAAGAGAAGTTTTGTGAAGATAAAGTTAATCTATATTAGTAAAATCTATGCTTTCACGAAAGCATGGAGCTTGGGATGACAGGATCAGGCAGATCACGAAGTTGAGAGTTAGCAGCACAAACACTATGATGGCCAAAGGTATTTAGGATGGAGTCTGGTTGGGAGGGGAGAATCGACCCCAGTGCAGGTGAGGGGTTGATATTATGGGGTTCTAGCAAGACTTTGTGAGTAGGAGCTGGTGGATTGGGGAAGGATAGTGATTAGGAAAGATGAGAAAGCCACAGATCTATGCAGATAGCAAACAGCAGGGGTAAAGTAGGAAAGGATAGGCACAAGATAATGGACAAATACAGATTCCTATCTTTTATTTTTCTGTTTTTTTTTTTTTTTTTGAGAGACAGAGACGGTGAGAGAAAGAGAGAGAGGATCAATTTTATTTAGTTTTTCATATGTCCTTCATTGCTCCAACAATGTTGGAGTACTTGGTACTGGGGTTCGAACCTGCA
Organism: Aplodontia rufa; assembly: GCA_004027875.1. Taxonomy (NCBI): domain Eukaryota; kingdom Metazoa; phylum Chordata; class Mammalia; order Rodentia; family Aplodontiidae; genus Aplodontia; species Aplodontia rufa. The sequence continues at coordinate 97,858 of PVKS010002928.1, read as the reverse complement.
TCCTCACAGTGCCCTAACTGTAGAGCCACCCGTCCAGCCACAGATTTCTATCTTTTGATTAAATGAGTAAAACATGTGAAGTACTTAATATAGTACCTGGCACAAAATAATTGCTCTGTGAGTATTGGCTGCTCTCAGATTTAGACCCCAACTTCAAATGCCTACAGGAACCAAGCAAATCATAGACAAATCAAGGAGGAGTGGGGTCTGTAGGGAACAGAAATCACATGGCCCTCTAAAGGGGACAACTGCCACTTGAGGCCCAGTGTTGTCAGATCATCCCATTTTCAAGAGAAGCAATTTTTATGTAAATGTTTGTGATTTTTAAATACAGGCAAACGCATTTCAAAAGTTCTAAACACAGTGCATGCCAAAGTGTGTCTAGTCCATATACTTCCTTTTGGGGGTTGTCTACCTCAAAGAAACTGGAAGTCCTGAGCAGGTTCTGCAAGCCGGGATGCAGCCACAGGGGAGTTCAATGCTAGAACTAGAGTATGAGGTTGGAACTTTATCACAGGAACAAGTAACTAAAACTGGGACACAGGGTCAGGACAAGAATAACAGCAAGCCAGACTTGGTCCTGAATCACCTGAGCTACTGAGCTAGAGCTTCTCAAATCTTTCTGAACAGGAGTAGTTTGGGCCAGACCAGAAATGAGGTTAAGCATACCAGTAGGAATCAAGTGGCCTCCGTTGTGGAATTTCAGGGCTCTGTTTAAGGGTACAAAGCAATGAATTACAGGAAACTGGTGTCCATTATTCTTTCTGTCACTATCTTTCTTTACTCTTCAAGCACATATTGGGGTTACTTTATGCTTAATATTGCTTTAAGCACTTAATAAATAACTTACTTGATCCTTGTATCAATTTTATGAAGTAGGTACTATTAATTTCTCTATTGTGCAATGGGGAAACTAAGTCAAATAGAGCTTAAGTATGTTGCTCAAAGGCTCACAGTAGGAGGCAGAGCCAAGAGTGAATCCAAGTAGTTTGGCTATACAGTTTATTTTTTCTTTTTTTTTTTTCACTGTAAAAGAATTTCTGAAGAATTTATCCATGCTTTAAAGCCAAATTGGGGGCATTTAAGAAGATAAACATTAATTTATCAATAATTGAACTGACTTATAAAAACACTATGATTTTAAATACAAATAAATATAGATTTTTTTTCACTGTAATGTTTATAAAAGCTTATTATAGACCATTTGGATAATATTGAAAAACTAGTAGGAACAAAAGAAATCGTGTATAAATTCACTACCAAACATATGTAAAATTAATTAATTTTTGGCATAAATCATGCAAATTTAAAGGGATGGTTTACATAATAGTGCAGTCATGGTTTCATAAACTTATAAAAATTTTTTTAAATTTTTTTATTTTTGAGCAACCTTACAAGATTTTAACAAAACAATATAAAATGTGTATAAGATGTGTATATATTCTGGACATTGCAACTGTCCCCAGGTGGCTACACAGTTTAAAGACCTATTTACTTCCTACATGCTACTTATGTTTCTTCCTCCATCCCTGTTTCCTTACTCTCAGCTTGTAAACAAAATATGCTTTGTTACTCCTGTGCTCCATGTAGTAGATTTGGGCAGGAAACAACTTTTCATCGAGGCTTCAATACTCTTATAACAGGGACCCATGTATGTTGTATAGTAAGGAATCTTACATTCCAAACTGATGTCTTTATCATAGCCATTGATAAAGCAGATGTGCTGTGCTTTGTACAAGTAGACTTGGAGCAGAGGCTTGATTTTGCAAAGAGGAACACTTCGCTGTAGTGGATCTATACTATTTCTCTATTTGGATTCTTATGGTTTAACTGTCAGATGCCCCCATGTAGAAGTCATTTATTAGTAATAGGATTGAAGGATTTTGTCCAGATGTGTAGAATTGCTATCTCAACTATGTAGCTAGTGAAATCAGCCACATATAACAAATTATTCAAATGACTCCCGTTCTCCTAAGTGTAAACTTTGATTCTTTACTGAATCGGGTCGTCTGTTTGTTCCTTTGCTTTTACATTGCACTATTTTGTACTCTTGTATTCTGTGTGTTTCCGTTTTCTGAGTTTGGTCTTTGAAGAAGTATGCCAAGCAGTTTTGGTATGAGGAAAATGTCCAGATTTTCATGCAAGTATGTTCTTGATCAATTCCTTTCATCTTTCTAAAAAATAGTAATCTAAAAGGCAGAAGTTATGAGAGGTTGTTTTGAAAATTAAATAAGATATCGTGTATGATGTCATGTTTTGTTTACTTTTGGTTGTTAACAATTGGGCATTTTTTAATGAAAATACTTGAAAAGTATTACATGCTAAAGTCTGGGAGAATGCTAAATATAAATGTCTTCCTCTACATAGACTAAGCATGAATACACCATCCATGAAGAACGGCAGATTTCACACACCGCCATTACTGTGGATATGCTTTGGTTTTTGGCACAGTCCCAACTCTCTTGTTCCTGACTCACTGGGTAACCTTGAACAAATCAGTGTTCCTTTCATAGTCTATTTTCTATTTTCTCATTCCCAAGTGTTCTATACTTTGTTTTCCTCTTTTCTTTCCCATGTTCTACTTGTTCACATAATTTCAGTTCTATTTAATGAAAAAATGATTTCAAAGTTCCCCAGGGCATTTTAGGCATGTTGCATAAGAACATTTCCTTCTTAAAAATATTACCTGAATGACAAATTTTAGCTTATATATTAAAGTTCTGCTCAAAAATAACTTCATTACAAGTAAATGTACTAATTTTGCTGATTAGAAAATTTGATTTTAGATATAAATGGTTCTTAAAGAAATGGTTCCTTGGCATACAAGCAAAGGGTATTGAAAAACTAAAGGAAATTTCCAGGTCCAAAGGGAATTTTTATGTAAGTGTCTATTAAAGGTACAAAAGATATTTAAAGATTTTTCTTCTTTTTTATTTTTAGGAAGGTAAATTAAGGGACGTCAGAAACCTGTCATTAATGAAGGGGTCACTGAGTTTCTTATGTATGAAACAACCTTAGTCTTATATAAGATCATGATAATTTAGGGTTGGGTAGGACCTTGCATTTAGACTTTCATACAAAGCACAAGTCTCCCATGTGAAAATTAAACTCATTCACAAAGAAGACAAGAAGCAAGGAGAGAGAAGCATTTTCCCGTTTCAGAACACTTGTGGTTTCTATTTTTTACACCACCTCTTTATTCTTCCTCATTATGTGTTGAACATTGTTTATGCCAGCTATTGAAATATTCTGTTCTTAGGGAGTTCAGAGAGTTGAGCTTGCCCCTTACCTGCACATCTGGCTCCCTGAAACTTGATGCGATCACATGGTAATGTGCTACCCTCTGGCATTCTGCAGTTTCCTGAGGTGGTGACCCTTTCCCAACATACTTCCTCCCTTCAGCAGTCATGGCAGAGTTATATTGAACACTATCCAAGCAAATCCCACTCTTTCAGCTAAAAATAAAATTAATCAGAGAGGTTCTAGACTTTTTTTCTCTCCAGCTTCCTCTAGTATTCATTTTATACTTTGGTAATTTTCTGAAAATACACTTTGGAAAGTGGTACATAGAAGGATCATTCATTTTAAAATCTCATTGAGTCGCTAGGGGCTCAATTAATTTAAACCTCTCACTTTATAGATACAGTTATACTAACTCAATTAGTTAATGGTAAAGCTTGGTCTGCCATTTACCATTATCACATGCATTATTCAATTTTTGGTGTGTGTCAACGAAAAAATCAGTTGCATATAATAATAAGCATTTATTTTTCCTGCATGTGTTTGCCAGTTGGCTAGACCAGCTGCTTTAGGCTATAAAATACCAGAGGGACTGGAGTATCTCTGATTTATGTTTCTTTCTGGTGTCCATTCTGGAACAGTGGCTACTGTGGGTATGTTTTTTGTCTTACCATGGCCAAAGCACAAGAGGGCAAGCCCATGACACAGCATAACTGAAGGCTCTGCTATGTTAAATCCACTCATAACTGGTCAAAATAAGTCACATTGCCGAGCTCAAATTAAAAGAAGTAGATTTCTGTTAAACAATTAACTAATGTACAGCACTGTGGCCTTAAATAAATGGACTACAATTCTGTATATATTTCTGTATTTTAAAAAAAGGATATGAAGGCAGAAATTTTATACTTTAAAAATATTGGTAGGTCAGTGACACTAAACAAAAGGAAAAAGACATGGTTCAACTCATATGAGGAGTGAAATTTTGTTTCCAGGGGTAGAAATGATTGTGGAGATAAGAAATTCTACCAAGAAAGTGAAAGAGAGAGGAGAGTGTAAAAAGGGGGCAAAAGAAGAAGGAAGAGTAGCTACAAAGGATACAAGAGGGTCCTTAGTAGTATCGCCTATTGCATTTGCCAACCAAGTGAAAGAGTCACTTGAAAATGGTCATAGCGTCATTATAATATTAAGAGATTCTTACAGAGTGCATCGATTGCTATAGGCCATTGGATGCCAACCCAGCTAGGGTTTTGGGACATAGGACAGGAGATGATCTAACAGAAAAATTTGGTCCAAAGGTAAGGTTGACAATATGAGTGAAAGTTAGTAAGAGAGGAGAACAAGAAAAAATAACAGTATGCCATCCCTGCGTCCAGGACCATAGTGAAGGTATTGCATTAGCAATTGCATTAGTGGAGTTCATCTGGTAGCCGTAGAATGGGCTCCAGGCTGAGATGTTCCTAAGCAATGTGTAGAAGGCACTTTTGATTAATTCCAACAGCAGAAAGCTGAGGGTAAGAGCTCTCTGAGGAGGAAGCTGCCATATTCTATAAGTGGGATGTCCAAGCTCTTGGCTGTAGTGCTGGACAGTATGGCATTAATTTCTCTGTGTCACTGTGTATAATAACAGATCCTTGTTTTTTAGACTACTATTCACTTGTTTTAAATAAAGAGAGAGGGACAGTGAGAGAGAGAGAGAGAGGAGAATCAATTTTATTCAGTTTCTCATGCTACCTTTGTTGCTCTGAGACTTTGTTGTGTATGTGGTGCTGGGGTTTGAACTCACGTACTCGTTCATGCCAGGCAAGCACCATAACCACTGAGCCAGCACTCCAGCCCTACTATTCACTTTTTTTTTTTTTTTAAGGAGAGAAGGACAGTGAGAGAGAGAGAGAGACAGAATCAATTTTTATTGAGTTTTTCACATGACTTTCATTGCTCTGACACTTACTGTGTACATGGGTGCTGGGGTTTGAACCAATGTACTTACACATGCCAGGCAAGCACAGTAACCACAGAGCCACCACTCCAGCCCCTACTATTCACTTTTAATTGAACAATTTTACAGAATTAATGTTTTGGGAAAGAAAGTAGAATGCATTCATTTGTTTGAAGCATCCTGGAAATGATTAATACTGGTAAGAGATTTAGGGGGAATTTGATGTTTTTAGTCACATTTTTCTTTAATAGATTTACTTCTTTTTTGTATTTTTCCCCAGAAACACTGCTAAACTTTATTGTTGATGTTATTATCTATTGGGAATGTAGTATTATCCAGAGATGAAAAATTACCTGCTATTAAAAAAAAGCTTATTTTTGGCTAAAATATGCCCATGAGGCAATAAGGATTCAATATTGGAAGCAATGCTATCAATATTTATTCTAGCATCAAAGCTAGCCAATCAAAGTGTATTTTTCAATTATCAGGCTCAGCCGATCTCCTCACACTTGTACTTGTTACTTTATTAGGCAAGAGGTGTAGCTGAACGGTGCTGTTGGAATGTTAATATGAATTCAAATCATCTGGGGACCTTGTGCAGACTGATTCAGTATGTCTAGGGTGGGGGCTGGGAGTCTGAATTTCTGAGAAGCCCCCTGGTGAGGCTGAACCTGCCAGATTTTGCACCACACTTTGAGGGACCTGAGAGGATGATACAAGCTTTTGTTTATTTCATGGACAACTGGGATCTAAGCCCACTCTGCCAGTTACTACGTATGTGTTTTGGTGAAGTTAAATAATCTATCTAAACTCCTGTTTCATTTTATATAAAGTGGCATAACAATGTTTGCCTTTCAGCAGTTGTTATAGAATAAGCTAATATGAAGAAAATACTTAATAAGTATTCATCATAAGATTGGGAGTGAGGGAATGCCTTTGATAAAATAGGTATTTTATCCTCTGAATTAATCTTGAATTTTTGAGCCAAGAATATAGGTAGGACCAAATGCAATTGTGTTATTCAGTGATCTTTCCCACACCTAGATCTTAGCTACTTGGAGTGTGGCCTGTGCACTAGCACTAAAAGCATTACCTGTGTACTTGTGAATAGTAGACTCTAAGTTCCCATTCAAGACCTACTAAATTGGAAACAGTGTTTTTAAAAAGAACCTCAAACCTCACAGATTTGTATTCATATTAAAGTTTTAGAAGCACTGATCAGCCTCTCAGAGAAGCTTTAAGAACAGGGAAAATAATCATGAGAAATATTTTTGTATCTTCTTAAATGTTTCACAAGGTATGGTCTGTGAACTGATGGTATCAGGTCTCCCAGGACAGATTATTAGAATTGCAGAATAATCAGCCACAGCCCAGATCTATAGAATCCTAACTTCTGAGCGTGCAGCCAAGGAATGCAGGTTTTTACAGGCAACTTAGGTAATTGTTATGCACAGTGAAGTCTGAGAGATGCTGTTATATAGTCTCCAAGAAACTTTTACAATCTAGTGGGGATTCTAAGAAGCTCTGGATGATGAACTGAAATGGTGGTGAAGGCTAGGTAAGAAATAATACAGGAAGGACCAAATGAAACTCTAGAGGTTAATTGAAGAGCAATGACAAGACAGTCTGCATTAAACTGAGCCAGTATTTAATCCTGCATAAAATAGAGTTAAAGACTCACTTGGGATATTTTTTATTTCTTTTATTCAGAAATTTATTTGTTGAACAATCAAATAAGCTTCTAATGAAATAATATATATATATATATATAGAGAGAGAGAGGAGGTAAATCTAATTTTCCAAATTTATATATATTATATATAAATTTATATATTTATATAAATTTTATATAAATATATAATTTTATTTTATATTTTATATAAATATATAATTTATATATATTATATATATAAATTTGGAAAATTAGATTTACCTCCAAGCACCCCCTATTACCCATCCTTACATTTTTAAAAATTAAAATATTTTAAAACAGTTTTCATAGTATAGTGGAGAAAAGACATGTTTATAAAAATTGATTATGCATGGTGAAAAGCACATGGTTTAACTCTGCCTGGCTAATTCCTACAGATCCTAAAGGTTTCAGTTTGAATAATGCTTCTTCTGGAAGGGTGAGGTGAGATGGTGAAGCTGATGTTGTGTGCTTCCACTGAAGCCTCTTCTTCCTTTCCAAAGAAGTTACCACGGTGTTTTGCAATTGATTCTCTTTCTTAAGGGAGAGAAACAGTAAGAGAGAGAAAGAGAGAATCGATTTTATTTAGTTTAGTGTTGGTAGTACTGGGGTTCGAACCCGTGTACTCGTTAATGCCAGGCAAGCACTGTAACCACTGAGCCACTGCTCCAGCCCCTGCAATGGATTCTTTAATGGTTGATTTTTCTTCCTAGAATTCTATCTTCACAAGCAAAGGGAAAACTGTTTTATCTTTCCCACCATTGTATCTCTACAACCCAGCACATTTTTATGAACTTGTGGAAGAAAGGAAAGGGAAAAAGGGAAGGGAAAGGAAGGGAGGGAAGGTAGGAAGGATATGTGAAAACTGTGAGAAGTAAGCAACAAGATGCCATCCTATTTGAAGGAGTCAGACAGGAAGAATTTTATCTGGCTCTTGTAGAGAAAGTAAGACATTTCAATGCAGATCATTCTAGAAAGACAGAACTGCATGTGGAAAGATCAGAATCTGGAAACTTGTCCGTCCTGTCTGTGCTGCTGGATCATAAGGCAGAAGCATAACATAGGGCTGGAGAGCAAGAGTTGAGTCTGACTGTGGAAGCCTTGTCGTTTGATGAGGGTTTGGACTTTATCCTGTAGGCATTGCTGGTATTTGCATCACATGTATTTGGAAATTATTTACATGTTTTTTTTCTACTACTGTGCTTTTAGGACCTAATCTGCACCTGCTATATAGTAGAACCCTTGAAATGCATGTTGAATAAATAAAGCTAAAAAAATAGTGATTACCCAAGAACAGTGGACCACAGGTTTTTCTTGAGCCTTTTCTGTATTTTCCAAGCTTTGTTTGCCTTGTGCCATTAGTCTACAATGTTGTTTCCTCCATTATTCTCTTTTAGAATTCATTAAACTGCTGCTGCCATCAGGGAGCCTCCTCAGTTCCTTTAGGTAATGTTGAAGTCCCCTTCCTCCTTGATTCCATACTGCTTCAATCCTAGGAGGTTGGCTGCTTTCAGGGAAAGAGGGTAGGTTATGGGCTGTTTTGAATCTACCAGACATTAATTGGGTAACTTAGGAAATTAACTTTTCTGACCCTTTTTCTTATCTGTAAGTAGCAATAACAATAATCATCTTGTATGATATAGTATTTAGGATATACAACAAGGACCAAAATAACAGAGCTTTTGCAAGATAGGAACGTATTTTTCTTACGTTTGACAGTATGTAGGTGAGGTATCCAGAGCCAGAATGTCAAATCTGCTCCATAAAGCCTTCATGGGCCCACATACCTTCCATCTTCTTGCCCTATCACTCTTGGGGATTGGCCTTGTATACATAGTCCAAGCAGCTGCCACTGTGATGACACAGTGCAGCCTGGAAGTACAGAGAAGGGCATGGTTTATCCTTTCAAAAGTACCTCTGGGAAGCTGTAAACATGATTCCCTCTCAAAACTTAAGCACAAAGCCACTTGTAACTAAAAAAGGAAGGCTGAGCCATGTAATATTTATTTTAGGTACCCTGGACCTCAAAAATGGGGAATCCCATCACTGTGGAAGCAAAGGGTAATGAATATTGAAAAGCAACAAAGTCATCAACCACAAACTGTGGTTAGTAGTATTTATCAGCATGGGGAGCTGTCACCCATAGCATGCTAAAGATGATCTATGCAGACTGGAAGAAAATATTACAACTTTTCTTTATAGTTTCTCCTCATTTCTAACTTTAACATTTTATAGGTTTTATAATAAACAATGCATTGTTACAGTTGTGCAAGTATATAGTTACTATACGGCCTAGCTCATATGGGGTATACATGCTCACAAACATTCAATGATAGGAATACTAAAAAAAAAAAAAAACCTTTAGAGATCACTGGTTGTAATCTTTATCATACATAGAAATTGCATGCCTCATAATAAATGTTCAACAAATGGTGGCCATTGTTCCTGTGATACATTAGTATTTGCTGATTTTTGTTAATCAATAGTTCTTACCACTTGATATTAGCCAAATATAATTTTGCTTTGATTCTTTTTAGATTCCAGGGAGCATCTGGCTCAGATCCATGAATACAGTAGAATTTCCATAATAGTTTAATTTGCTACTGTTACACTAGGTGGTATTATTCAAATTTATCTACTTTAACAGAGCAAATTTTTATTTGAAAAGGTAATTCATCAAGTAAAATGTGGGTGTTTTAGTTTGATGTACATGACCAACTAGACTGAAGTACACAGCCACCCAAGAGTGGACAGCCCAATCACTCTCTTCAAAGTGTGATCCTTTAAAAATAATTTTACTCTCTCAAATGTATTACTGAAAATAGTTGTGGCCATTCATATGTAAGAGAGGAGAAGATCATGGTTAATTGGATGAGAACAAATAGAAGAGTGACAGTTGAGTTAAAAGCAAGATCAGGAAGGGAAATGAGAATAGAGTAATCAAGATAAACTGCTTATAATTTTATGTTATCTTCCCTCAATTATAAGAGCATTTTATATTATATTCCCTCAATTATAAGAGCATTTTATATTATCTTCCCTCAACTGTAAGAGTAATATATTTACATTAAGCTAAAAGAAAATCAGAAGGACTAAAACATTTTCTTAAGACCTCAGGAACTGTATGTGATGCTTAAGACGGTTTATAATCTTATCTCTGTCCGTGTTAAATTTTGTTGGGCTTTTAAATAGATATTTCTACATGATATTTTTCAGGACCAATTCCTAGAGGGTGACTATAGCTACCTATTCTCTGGGAAATCAGACTTATACCTTGTTGTCGTGGTTTACTCTCCTAGTGTCTTGTATTTTCTACATGGATTATATCTCAGCCCTAAAGTATATCTGTCCTATTATCACTGAGAAATTCCATCACTGTTTGAATATTTTAAGAACAAGGTGAACTTTCATGAACTTTTCCTTTGGTAAGAAACTATAGTGGCTGCTTCATAAGCAGCTTTAATGGAAATGCATTTTCATTATCCTGATTTCCACCAACTGCCCCAAATGATGTGTTTGCCTAGAGGTGTTTTACTTTGGAAACTCAGTAACATAAAAGCCAAAGAATAGCTATCTAATGAGATATCACATGAAGAAAAACTAGTCAAGAAATAACAAAGCCAGATAGGTCAGGTAACATGCTGAGAGGAGCAGATAAATAAGGGCCCATCAGAATCACATCTCTTTAAACACACTCTCAGGGAACTGTTGGTGTTTTTGTTTGTTGTTTTGAAGCACATCACTAATATTTTTCTTGATCTCTGGAAGCTGTGATTCTCAGCCTTGGCTACACATTGTAATTGCTTGGCACTGTAGAAATCCAGATGTCTGGACCCTAGAAATAAGGACTTCTTAATGGGCCTGTGTTATAGCCTGGGTATAGGCATAGGGACTTAAAAACTCAGTAGGTGATTCTTTTGTGCAGCCATGGTGGAAAATCACTGACTTTGAAGTGTAAAATGGAATTTTCTCTATTTGACTTAGAATTATGAAGTTCCAAACACTTGCATCACTTATTATTTTCACAAAAAGAAAAAAAAAGCATAGCAACTGCAGTGTGGAGTATATTACTGAAAAGTGTTGACATAGTTGGTCTTTATGACTCATTGTGATTCTGGAAATTTCTTCCAGTGGCAAGGATTGATGGGTTCAGTAAGCTCATTATAGGCAATATACTTGTCCCCTGCTAACTTGGTAATGACACAGCCACTGCTAGCAAAGCTGTTTATGGAAAGCTCATGCCCCCAAGTTCAGATGTGATCAAGTTGTGGAAACACTCCTCCAAGCGTTGTTCTTCTGACAAGCATCACCATTTAGGATATCTAATTGGGTTAATTAAAAAGGGAGGCATGACCTGAGTTAGAGCAGTCTGTCTTAAGGGCCCCAACAAAAGGCAAAAGAGAAATTTACAGACCTGACTGCTGTGGAAAACTGGTCTAGGTTGACCTTTAGGTAGGTCATTATCATAACCTGAGTCTCAATGAAATTAGAAACAGTCAAATGTCAAGACCCTGCCCAGGTGACACCCACCTCACTGAGTTTTCTGTCTCTGATCAACAATTGCACTTGGGGCTGGAGAGGTGGCTTAGCAGTTACAGTGCTTGCTTGGCATGCACAAGTACATGGATTCAAACCCCAGCACCCACTTACACAACTAAGTGTCAGAGCAATGAAAACCATGTAAAAACTCAATAAAAATTGATTCTGTCTGTCTCTGTATCTCTCTCTCTCATTGTCTTTCTCTCTTAAAAAATTTACACTTACTTTAAGAAAGACAGTGGGCAAGATTTACATAATTCAAGTTGTATTTGGTGGTGGGTTGGTTTAATAAACGTTATGTTTTGATGGCAAAATGGAACATTATGTTGCAGTGTCCAGGAGCGCAGGCTTGGCATCCAACAGAATTGGCTCTTGAGTTTGAAAGTGAACACTGCCACTTCTTTGGCTGTATTTTAGTCAGTTTTTTTTTTTTTTACTGCTGTGACCTAAAGACCTGATGAGAACAATTTCAGAGAAGGAAAAGTTTATTTGGATACTCCTGCTTTCAGAGGTCTCAGTTCATAGACAGCCAACTCTGTGGCTCTGGGCCTCAGATGAGGCAGAACCTCAGGGTAGAAGGGTGTAGTGGAGAAAAGTGCCTCACAGCATGGCATCAGGAAACAGAAACTCCTCTAGGAGGACAAAATGGAAGCCCCAGAAGCACACCCATGTGGTGACCCACCTCCTCCTGCAATGCCCTACCTGCCTATAGTCACCACCCAGTTAATCCCTAAAAGTGGTTCGTATAACCCAGTCATTTTATCTCTGAATGTTCTTTTTAAAAAAGTTTTAAGAGAGAGAGACAGGGAGAGGGAGAAAGAATCAGTTCCACTTAGCCTCTCATGTGGCTTTCAGGGCTTGAAGCTACATCCTGGCACATGTCAGGCAAGTGTTGAGCCACAGCTCCAGCCCCATGAATGTTCTTGTGTTATCTCACTCATGAGCTTCTGAGAGATACCTCATATATGAACCATAACACTGCGTGAACTCAGGAGGTTATGTTCTCTGAGCCTTTGTTTCTTATTTGGTAGGATGTGAAACAGTGCAAATATCCCATACTACTATTATGCAAATAATCTCAGCAATTTTTTATGTTTAGTGAAAAGATAAAAAACCAACAGCTAATAATTATTGAACTAGCATTATTAATAATTCTTTACATATGTTAATCTGTTGGATCCTCACAATAAATCCTAGGAAGCCTATTTTTGTTACCTCTACTCTATGGGTGAGAAATCTTAGGTAAAGAGATTAATAATTTGCCCAAGGTCCCACAGCAGATACTGAGAGGCACACAACAGAACAGCATTAAGCTTCCCAGCATCTCAGTAGTATAATAAAAGTTAATTTGCTGAGTTACTCTCTTAAAAGACTGAGGGAGACACTTTAAAGCAGCTAAGGTCAAACATGGTATTGTAATACACCTCATTAATAAAAGGTTGAAGAGCTACAAAGGGAAGGACATCGTTCCAGATTGTGGTGCACAGAAGACATTTTTGAGCAGCAAAACATGTTATTATGAAAGTTGGAACTCCAGCTGGGATGAGATCTTGAGAGAACTATCAGTGCTACCAATGTATCCAATAAATAATAAGCAGGAATTGAGAGTGATCTCAAACACATAGGGTTAAATCCTGAACCTACACTCTTTTACACATGTTATTTTATTTAATTCTCAAAATATTCATGGAGGAATCAAACATTTTATGTATGAAGAACTAAAGGATGCTTTGAGATGATGAGGTTTCCAAGTTTATCTCATCAGTTCGTGGAAAATCACATTTGAACTCAGGTCCTCTGACTCCTTCCAACTAAGTGACTGTATTGTCTCGGGCAGGTCTTTGTGGACATGTCTGGGGGTCTGCTTGCTTGTCATCCATCTGAAGAGGGAAATCTGCCACATGTCTTTGGCCTCTTCATTGTTTTGCTCTTATAACCACTTAGTTTAGATTGCTGTAACAGAATAACACAGACTGGGTGGCTTAAATAACTATTCTAGACTGGTAAGTCCAAGGTCAGGGTGCCAGCCTGGTCTAGATCTTGTGTGTATCGAGGGCTCTCCTTGCAGTATGCTCACCTGGCACAGAACAGAGAAAGGGAAGCACTTTCTCCCTTATATCTTTTTTTAAAAGACAAATCCCATTGTGAGGTTCTATTCTCATGACCTGATTACCTGATAAATCCCTCATTTCCAGGTGCCAATCCACTGAGAATTAGAATTCCAGTAGATGGATTTGGGGGCAGACGCAAACGTTCAGCCCAGAGCTATCTCTGAGTTCCACATAGTTCTCAGGTACTCTGATTAGTTTGTGTAATAAGCTTGTGAGCCCCTATTGTATGCTGGGTGCTAGTACTTTGTTGTATTCTTTGGTAGCAAGGCAAAGTCCCCACTGTCAGGGAGCATATGTTCTAGTCAGAGTGGACAATAAACAAGAGAAGCTGCACTGTCATCAGTCCTGTGAAGAAAATGAAGCAAAGTAATGTGATAGGGTCCTTGCAGCTGGGAAGGCTGTGGCTCCTTAGGAGAGCTTAGAGAAGGTCTCTTAGAGAAAGAGAGATTAGAGTTGTAACCTGAACCCAGGAAGAGCCAGCCAAGCAAAAATCTTTCAGTGTCAGTTTTTTCTTTTCTGTTTTCCCCCTACCTATTCTGCAAAGTTCACCTTTCCTATGCATGGTTTTCTGTGTTTATTTCTCTTCTTACTCCATTCCCTGGTGTGGTGAATGACATCACCATCAAACCAACCATCCAAGCCACATAGTAGTCCTGGGAATATTCTTCTTTTCTTCTGTTTAGATCCCTGCATCTATGCAGTCTCTCATTCTTACCACTTATGCTTGCTAAATCTCTCTTCAAAGGGCTGCTGTAGCTCCAACCAGTATATTACATCTAGGCAAGAGGGGACACCAACATTACACCTCCTCCTTTAAGGATATTTGCAATAATTACACACAAGTCAACTTATTTACTGACCAAAGACAGTCATGTGGTCATCCCTAACTGACAGCTGGGAGGGTATTTAACTTTTTAGTTGGGAAACAGTTTCTAAGGAGAAGAAAAAAATACATATCAGAGGTAATTGCTGTAGTCACTCTCTGTATAGTATTATTAACTCTTCTCATGAGGGTGTTTATTCTTTTAAATTATATCTTTCAAATTCTCATCTTCCCATTATAACTGATCCTGGCTGTAGATGTTTCTGTTGTCTTCTGTGATCTAGGATCTTGCCATTATCTCCCTAGTGATCCTTCTCAGTGCACACCCCACCTAAGGTTTCCTGTTCACTTCATTCTTTCATATTTGCATGAAATTGCATGAAGTTTTCCTTTAACTGGAGTGTTCTAACCATATCCACCTCTGCTCTATGAACTTTATGAACCCCCTACTGTCTGGAGTTGATCTTGTAATTGACTCTGCTCACATATCTACTCTTCAACTAGATTGTGAACTTTTTGAACACAGAATGTTTTATTCATTTCTAAACATTATCAATAACTCAAGGCATTCCATGCATTTTTTAATAATTAAAAGAAAATTGCAACTAAGGCATATTTTCATTCATTTATTTTATAATTTTACAAACATTTATTTATTACTGATACATTATATATCAAATAGCAAGCTGGAATCTGAGATGTAGCAATGAACCAGAGAACATTCACTGTCCCTCCCTCACTGTAAAATCATGTTGAGGGAGATAGACAATAAAAAATAATAATTATAGTTTTGTGAGGGATTGATAAAAGACCAGGAATAAAACTAACTACTCATAGTATTCTGGGGATACTCCCTGGATATATCTCAGTTATTTTGCAGACATATTTAATTGTTATTATTATTGTTACATATTTCATGAAAAGTGAATGAAGTCTGTCCTCATATTATGACACTGAATGAGGCTGTCACCAAGAAAATTTCTAATTAACTTCTTATTTAAAACTTGTTAATCTTCAGAAGTGGAGAATTATGTGACTCTTGGCATTAATGACAAGATAAATTTTGTAGTGAATAAACATAATTAAAATTGTGGGTTGTTCATAATTAAAATTGTGGGTTGTTCATCTCTATTTTTTTTGCTGAATACTTCCAATGAGAAAACCTTACTTTTTCATGAAGATCATTTATGCTGTTTGAGTACTTCTTGGTACTAGATGCTGTTTTCCTTATTTTACACGTTAGTAAATTTAGTCCTCAAAATAACTTGTGTATTTTCCTCATTTTATAGTTAAAAAATGGGTATATACAGGGAGAATTTAAGTAATGTGGTCAAGGTCATGTAACTAGAACAGGAGCCAACACTCAGACCCAAGCAGGGACTGTGCTTTAGCTCCTTGTCCTCAGAAGGGAATCTTCAGCCCACAAGTATCAGCATTACTAGGGAGCTGGTTAACCATGCAAGGTCCCAGACCCACCCCAGACCTACTGAATTCGAACCTGCATTTTAGCGGGGTCGAAGGGGATTCAAACACAGATGCTGTTATGCTCAGATCTTGAGTCCCCAAAGACCCCAAGGAACCAAATCCAATGCAAACAGAGGAGGGTCATTTAATTGTGAACTTGAGACTGGGCTCCCTCCATCACCAACGCAGCAGATTTAGGAGAGAGCCCCGAGCCTTCGTACAGTGGGATTTTTATAGGATTTCATGGCGAAGCAGGAAATTCAAACATAGCAGGATACATGATTGGTTGATCTTCTAACATGTATGGTATATTTCTATTGGCCATTGTACCCACTGTCTCGGACTTCTACCATATATAGTTTGGTATGTACCTGGAATGTTGGGTATTGGCTTCTCAGCTCCTGATTAGCTGTTGCTAAGGGTCAGTTCATCTGGTGGTATGAAATGTTGTTCTTTGTTCTTAGTAAACTGGAACTTAGGCCTACTCCAAATACAAATCAAAGTGGAGCCTGTCATGGCTGCCACTTGATTAAACCACTGCTCACTCTCTTTTTCTGCCACTGTCCTATATGTTCTAGAGCAGTTATAAGCAAAACTGGATTCTCTGGAAAGCCAATGATTTCTACAGCTTTCCCTTTATCTCTGGGCAATTAGGTGCTTGTGTCTTCCTGTTATCTTGGAGAAGTAACACATGAAATGTTCCAGGCCATGCTTCTATGGAATTTCTTCTTCCTGTTTCTTATATTAGGTATCACAGTGTCCCTGTACTCTGGGAATATAGCTAGTTGTTGAAATTTAGTTAAAATATTAGTCAAAAATATTGACACCAGTGACCTCCATCCCTGTGAACCACCAAGGTTATATGGATCAAGAGGAATGTGGTATCATTTCATCATTAAAAGTGGTTAGACACTGATATTGGAAAAAAATTGGAAGCAGGAGGTTAAATGTCAAAGCAAAAAGAACATTTTAAATCCATTGATTTTCTTTCTCTGTGTTTGCTCTTTTTCATTGCAGGGATACCTGCCAGCATCATTTTTTTCTTTCTTTGCTTTATAACTTTTCCATTAAAAAGTAATTTGAAAGACAGTATGGCCAGAGAATTTTATCTGTACCTTTCTTATAGCACTTTATCATTTTGTCTCACAGTTATTTGAGTGCTTACCGGGATATAATTACAATCTCCAACATCTACAGAGTACATATTATACAGCAGGGACTGTGCCAAACAATTTTTTCTTTAATTTATTTGATCCTCACCAAAACTTTGTAATAGAATTATAATTAAGATCCTCATTTAACACATAAGAGGCGTGAGATCCAGAAAGATTAAAAATATTCCCAAACCTCACTGGTTAGAAGCACTGAACCTGAAGTTGAACCTAGGTAATCTGATTCCTGGGTTCACTGGTTTTGCCAGTGCTCTGAATGGGATTTCATTATAAACAGCTGTCCAAAATGCACACAAACAGTAATAAGCTTTTTAAAACTTTTTTTTTCCTGCAAGATTTTGAAAGATAGTTATTACCTTACTTGTGTTTCAGAATTGTAATTTGATTCTCACAAATTATACTTTGTTCAATGATAAGTGTTTGAAACATCTAATGTTCAAACAACCCACTTTTCTTTCACGTATTACATTGAATCAGAATGTATAGCCTTGATTTAGAAATGTGTGGGTGTCATTTTTGAAGGTCGTTTGGCCTAAATTCTAAGAACCACTTGGGACCACATATAAATTAATAGTACATAGTTATGAGCAAAACCCTGATTAAAGTCTGATTGTTAAGTAAAGCCTAACAATTGAGCATCACCAACCAGCACCAGCTGAGTAAGTGCCAGTGAAGTACAGGGTGAATGTGTCAGGGATAACTCACTGAAAACAGTCCCTCAATCCCTTTGAACCATGTCTATGACCAGCGTAATCAAAACAGCCGTGACTGGATCTAATCCAAACAGGAATGTGAGAATTCTGGAAAATAATTCCAAATAGGCAAGTTCAGTGGAGTCTGGATATTGGGTGAGAAGGAGATGGATAGTTAGGGGCAACAGGAAATAAGGAAATCTGTTGTGTCAGTAAAGCAGCCGGGAGAGTCACCTACTTAGAACAAACCAATCATGAAATTGTCATCCAAATTTAATTTAAACAAGCACAGTTTTTTTTTTATCATCTTTTCATAGAGCACCATGGATCCAAGCCTTGGAGTCCAGATTTTGTCATACAAGAAGCGAAAATTCACTCATTCAACATCTATTTTTTGAAAGCATCACCTCTGCCAGACACAGAGATGACTGATAGGAATACTGTGGTATATACGATGGCTTCTGCCCCCAAGAGGTTTATTGCACAGTAATAGACTAAGCTGTTGTGATCAAATAACTGTCTTCTTATAGGTCCTGTGACTAAATGAGATAAATGGCTCAAACAGATGCATGTCTGGGGTTACAAACATGGAAGTGTCCAATTCGCCTCAGTTTCTCATGAGGTTCCCATTCGTTTGACCTCCTTGAGTTCCAGGCTTCCTTCATAGCCGCTGTGCATTTCTTTCCCTAGGCCTTTTTTTCCTTTATCACACAGAATTTATTTTTCCTAGCATTTCTGACTTTTTCTACCTTCATGCTTTTATACGTATTCTTCTCTGTGTCTGTAATATCTCTTTGTTTCATCTCCATCTGACAAAATTCAATTCATTTTTGGAACAGAGCTCCCCAAAATACTACTTCTTCTGTGAAGCCTTTCCCCTCTTTCTACTAAGTACCCCCATTCTTACTCAGACGCGCTTTACAGGTGACTCAATTGTAGCACATATCACATCAAATTTGGTTCAGCATTTTTCCCTGAGGCAAGGACTATTTCCATACTTGCCTCAAGTTTAATAGATGACTTGATCAGTACATTGGGTTCTTAGTACATGTTTTAGTTTCTATGATTTTTTTTACAAAAAAGGTGTTAAATACATTGATTTATTTTTCCTGAACGTATGAAATCCATTTATTCATAGTATGACATATATATACTCTTAGAAGTACTATTTCTAATTGAGCCTCCATTGACCTGTTTTTTATTTCAAGTCCCATTTGGACAGGAAGTCTGTTTGACTTACCTTAACATTGGTAGAGATTTATGTGACATTTTAATCCCCAAATTAGGATGCACTGTGATGTCCATACCATGTGAGTGAATTTACTTTCTTAAAATGTGATACCTCCTTTCAGGGGGTACCTCTTCAAGATAGCTGAGTGGTTTGTGAGCGTTCAGTCATGCTAGCAGACAGCTCGATAGAGATGAATTAGCAGAGAACCTGAAATAAACATGCTGTCACAAACAAATCAGAAGTAAAAAATAAATGTCATCCCTAGAATTTAATTGCACAAAAATATTTCTGTTAGGGCTTAAAAACATGTAAGTTCCCCAGTTACAAAACTGGATAGAAATCTAACAAAATTACAAATAAAAATTAAATAATACACTGACTATCCAAAGAAAGTGTTTATATGGAATATTTAATTAATATGTGTTGGAGCACCTTCTCTGTGTAAAATAGTGTGATTAATGCTGTGTTGGGCATAAAGATGAAATATAAGAACCTTGTCCTCCAAGGACATGGTGGGGAGGAATGTGGGTTTCAATATCCCATCACTGTTGTTCCATCAACCATGACACAGCTCAGACCAATAGGATCCACTAAAGGATACCACTCATGTTCTAGTGGAATGATTCATACTAGAATATCCTGTGCAACAATGGAAAGGTCAGTTGGGACACTTAAAATTCCCGATAGTGGACTTAACTGAGCTTAGGTATGATTATCATCTTCAGTCCCCAGAACAGAATTTAAAGTTGATAGAACAGAGATCATCTTCCCTCAACCTAGCTTTTTTTATTATTCGTTCAAAATAGTCTTACATTTAGGAGGGAATCATTGTCATACAATCATAAACATATGCATAATGACAAAGTAAGCCAAGGCTGATGCCATTCCATATTCTCCCTCCTTTGAGTTCCCCCCAAACCCGTGTTTCCCCCTTCTTTACCCCCATGCTAGTTGGGCTTCTCATGAACCTAGTTTTTCAAGTTGTCCTAAATAAAGCTAAGGATCCCTACTTTACAGTTTATATGTGTCTCATATGTATGTGCATGAGTGCTGTGTGTTTATAATGTATAATGAACATATCAGAAGTTATAGAGTATTTCCTAAATACTATTAATAATTAATCTATTTATTTCAGAAATATTTAATGAGGGTGTTTATTATGTTGCAGATCTTTTGTGATATATGATGCAAGAAGGAGAAATGAGATATAGCTCATGTCTTCAAAGAGGAGTAGGTCTGTAGTACAGGGACAGTGAGAGATGATGCAGAACAGATGGCTATTACTGCAGCAGTATAGCACATGGTACATTAATAGTATTTAAGAGTATTGGTTCAAGCTAGGCTGGCTAGGGTTTGAATTCAGGCTCTGTAACCTATGTTACCTAAGGCCTTATGCAGGGCCTTAGCTTCATCTTCCTTGAGATGGGGGGTAATAATAACATTTGTTAATCAGTTTTTCATTGCTGTGACAAAATACCTGAGAAAAACAAATTAAAGGAGAAAAACTTATTTTTGATTTATGGTTATAGAGATTTCAGTCCATGAGCAGCTGACTCCATTGCTTTGAATCGGAGGTAAGGAAGAATATCACTACTGTAGAAGGACATGGCAGAGGAAAGCAGTTTATTTCATAACAGCCAAGAAGGGGGAGTTGGGGGAGAAAGAGAAAGAGAAAAAAAAAAGAAGATATCTCAGCAAAGGAGCTGGGATAAGCCATATTCTTCCAGGGCACACTCTAGTGACTTCTACCTCCAAATAGGCCCCACCTTCTATAGTTCCCATCACCTAACAGTAGTCCTTTCAGCTATGACCCATCAGTGAGTTAATCCATTGATGAGATCAGAGATCCCATGATCCATCTGGTAAGTCAAAAGTTACACCTCTGAACGTTGCTCTACTGAGGACCAAACCTTTATCCCATGAGCTTCTACAGGACATTCCAGATCCAAAGCATAAGAAATCTCTATCTTCAAGTGCTGTTTGAGGTCAACATTAGTTAATACATGTAAAGGACAAGAAAAGGACCTGGCATATATTAATGAGTTATGGACTTAGCTGACAATATTATCATGTTTTTCCCCAGTTTATTCTCAGAAAATGATACAGACAGCTGCATGGTTACTTATCTTATATTCTTTCTGATTTATTATTTTATTCAATAACCCACAAAAATTGCAAAGCAGACAATGAAAATAGCAAACATCCTCCTAAAAATTTAGAGTTGTCAGATTTGGTCAGTGAAAGGCAGCCTAGGATTGACTGAATTCATCAGGGTTTCCGAACTCTTAGCTAGCTACACTTCTTGCTGATTCACCTTCCTCCTGGTGACACCATTATGCCTGGCAGAACATCTGCACTTCTCAGGTGTACGGAAAGGACCCCTTCTCATATACCTCAGAGCTCTCTGCTATATCCTTATTCAATATCTTCGTAACATTTCTATCAAAATAAAGCCGAATTTGTCTAGGGAAAATTGGGGATGTGCAAGTGGGAGGAAATGAAGGAGAGAGGGCATTGCATGGATGGGGAATCCCTGTGCTCTCCAATCTCTCCCTCTTCTTGCCAAGGACATAATGACCTAACCCCTGACCCTTAGGTGGGAAGGTAGGCCTCCCCTCATCTGGTCTCCTGGTGAGCTAATATAAGAATGCATGACAGGGAAAAGATGAAAGAAAGGCTGAGGTCTCTATATTTATGCATGAGAAAAAGATTTTCATTTTTTCACAATTGATGTCCTTGGGAGAAATCCTGTGTGCCTCCCAAGCCTAGGAAGGAACAAGAGACTGGAGTGGGCTATCTCTGGCGCACCCACAAGTAACAGATGTGACGGACATTATATACAAGGTAATAAAAGGGGGTCTCGGTGGCTGGAAAATGCAAGGAAATATTTTAAGATTGGTTGAATTCCTAGAAAAAAATCTAGTATTTAGATTTCTCCACTCAGAAAAGCACAGTCCTCTAAACTATATTTAGTCTTGGTCAATTTCTTATGTAGGGCAAAGGCATTTCACTCAATTCCATGGTGTGTCTTGGTCTGACCACCATGAAATCCTCATTGTCATATAGTCTGCCCTATTTTTAGAGAGCCCTGCAAAATAAAATCTGAAAATTCTATTGTCATCCCTCTCAGTTTTGAATTATTCCTTGCTTATTTAATATTATTTGGAAGCTTAATAATAATAGATTATAAAAAAGTTGGGCCTGTCTAGGAACGTGGCCCAGCTGTTTTTACTCCACACCAGAGAAAGGATTAACAGCCAAGAGACATGCTGCAGGTTCCCATTACGCAGACATGATGAGTTTCACAAAATACACCCAAATACTAAACTCATTTACATTTTCATTATGTTACACATTAGCTGAGGATTTTATCACCTTTTTTTCATTCATTTGCAGTTGCACCAAATTGGTGATCTGCTCTTAGTATCTTTCCCATTAACAGGAAGTAGTAAGGATTCTTTAATAGTTATTTAATTGGTTTTAAACTTATGTTTCTGCATCCATCATTAAGCTTTTGAGTGAATTTTGTTAAGCTGATCCAAGTCGGATAAGTGGAAGCCACAGGGTGCGACTGTGCACGTCTGCTGAGCTCTCTGGGTGAGCCTCCTGTTCTTGTATACAGTGTGCAGCGGCTCATCTTCCAAGATGCACTACTACTATAAATATATTTTGTTACCATTAATTCTATAGGTGTTTAATATTGATAAAATATCAACTGTAAATATTTAGAAAATATTAAAAACTACTGAGTATTTATATGCATTATGTATTATTTTTCATTTTTAATGTCATTTGAGGACCAGATTTTTTATCATTCATGTTTTCTGCAAGCATTTACTCTAACAGGAGGCAAATGTGACTTTAGTCACTGGGGATATGTAGGTGAAGAAAGAGTCCCTGCTATTTAAAAGATAATGCTAACCCCAATCCCAGTCCCTTTAAAAAATGTTATCTGATATTTCTTAGAAAAACTAAAAGGAGTTTTCTGGGCAATAAGAGGACCTGACCTAAAGAGAATTAAAAAAAAAAACAAACATAGTGCACCAGTATCATTTGGGATTGCTATAGATAGGAATCTTGGAGGAGACAAAACAACTTTGCTATTCAGCACTTAACATAAATGCGTTAATTGGGCATAGCTGATTCTTAATATTAAAATTTAATGGTTGTACACATATAAGCCTCTTGAATTGTTTGTTTCACATAATCAGGATGCTTAAGAGACTGCATGTGATACTATTTCAGCTAATATAAATCCTTCATAATACAAACAGTTGGTACTCTTAATCCCCTGAACTCATTTGGTAGATGTAGTTTTTATCCATTATTGGGCTTTTATTCCTCTTCATTAGTGATCTTAAGTGTGCAATTATTATACATGTGTTAGAAGATTGGTATTATTCCCTGAATATAGAAAATTATAGATTAGCATTGCCCAAGTTATGGCTTTGCTTTATGCATCCCTGTCTTAATTTTTAATTGAGTTTGTTAGTACCACAGTCGAAACATAGGAACCAACAGAAGTAAGTTTATGTGTGTATGTGTAATCTGTGAATCCTCTCCCTGGAGTCATTTTGAAAATGCGTGGTAATGACTAGTAATAATCTCTAACTTGTGCTTGAAGCAGTGAGTATTGAGGTGTTTACTAAACACTATGTGCAGGCCTAGGTACTGTGGGAGAAATATGGAAATCTGTAACCTGTGATCTAGTCTCTTAAGTCATTTCGTAGGAGAGATAAGAGATGTACATACCAGAGTCCAAGGGATGAAATAATGGGTCTCAGTGCGGAACGTGGTGCTTAATGAATATTTGTAGAATGAATAAATCAATGAGATGAGTGAACACATGCATGAATAAAACAAGAGAGACACTAAGGAAAGTGGTAAATCAGGAGAGGAAAAAATCATTTTAGCAGCCATTTCAGAGAAGGCTTTGGTTTGAAGTAGGGGCATTTGGTAGAGTGGTAGAATTGAACAAGCAGGTATTCCAGAAAGAAGGAACAATGTTGCCTGTGATTTTTGTTTCCCTGCAATTACTTTTTTGTTCTAAATTTGCTGTTAATAAACAGCTGAAAATAAGAACTGAGTTACAGTACATGTGTAGAATATACACGAGCAACCTTAAAGCAATACGGTAGGACTGAATGACTACAATGAATCTAATTGGAACCTGGCTGCAGATCACGTTCTTTACAGACCCGGAGATGTAAGTTTTGGGTAGAAAAACCATGCATGAATTATCTTAGGGATTTCCTATAACCCTGAATAGATTCATTGCCAGGTTAAGAAAACATTTGCCCAGGAAGAGGATGTGGCTCAGTGGTAGAACACTAGCCTAGAATGTGAGAGGCCCTGGGTTAAAACCCACGTGCGGCAAAACAAAGAAAGAAAAAGGGAGGAAGAAAAAAATGAAAAAAATTGCCTATAAGTAGTTCAGTGAGTCTAGGCAATTTATTTTCCACCTAATTGTTATACTTCAATGCATATGAATTGTTATAGTAATGTCATTATTTTGTTAAATTGTTATGTAATTTATAAGTTGTAATTTCATGCATATTTTCCAAGATCCAAGTCCTAATTCTAAACAAAAAAAATAAATTTTAACTTTAAAATCTTCATTTTTTTCTATTATAAACATAAGGTGAACCTCAAAGATATTTACCTTTTGATTTTCACAAAGTTATAATTTTAGTATCAAAACTGAACTATTTTATCCTTCAATTCCAAGATCTTTTTACATGCTAAGCCCTCTCTTGCTGTTCAATGAATAAGTACAAACAATTTAGCGGGAGAAGTTCAGGTTCCGGTTCTGCCACTACTTAATGCTGTAATGATGGCCATATCAACAAAAAAACATAAAGACCATTTAGGGAACTACTATAATAGTTTGTTAAAGAGGAAATGCATATCTCAAGAGATTATTACCATGAATATGTACATTAACATTAAATCAGAAATGCTCTGAAGGTAGAATCAACACATGTATGTGATTTATTGTCTTGGTATTAAAGAACCAACTATGTAGTCTGTTTTTCCCGAAGTGCAGTCCATAGCTGTAGGAGAAATTTTTCATAGAACTTAACGTAGCCTTAGCTCCTATAACAAAACCCAAAATATCAGTGCCTTAATACAATAGAAAGATATTTTCTCTGGCTTTGCAGTCTAATGAAGAGTTCCTCAATGCTGGCACTGTTGACACTTTGAACTGGATAATTCTTTGCTGTAAAGGCTCTGTGCATTACAGAATGTTCAGCAGAATCCCTGGCCTCTACACACTAGTACCAGTATTACCTCCTCCACAGTTATGGTGAACATAAAGATTTCCATATAGCGACACAAACACAGTCTCCTTTCATCTTAAGTCTCTGCCATTGTCCTTCCTTAACCCTGAGAGAGGGATAAGAGATAATTTCTTACAAGCCTTGCTTTAGGAAATGAGTTGTATATTTTCCTATCTAATTCCATTGCCGTGAACCCTTTGTACGGCCATATGTAGATGTAACAGGAACAAGGAAATGCATTCCTTCTCAGGTTCTATTCTCAACTCTGAAAAAGAAAACACAAACTTCATTGGACAGCCAGCAATTTCTGCCACAGTCAAATTAAAATGAAGCTTCCCTAGTTAAATATTTTTGGAAACTCTTCGGATAACATTCCTCTATTAAAGATTCACAAGGCACATTAGTGCTTTAAAACATCTGATCAGATCAGAGTGAAATGTGTTTGTTGAACTTTGCTTAACTTCATGTACCTGAAACTATTTGACTACAGAATACTGCTTTTTAAATGTTTATTTTTTGAGATGATATCAGTGTTTTACTGATGGCCATCACATGTCTTGCTTCTCTTTCATCTGCCACTTTATTTCTAGTTCATTTCAGAGATTGGGCAGGAAGAAACACATACCAAATTTTGACTATACTTATTGACTAGTTAATTTTAGGGCACATTTTAAGTCTTATTTATTAATTTCATGTTCGCCAATGAAAGTCAGCTTTTTAAAATAATTTTACATTCTTCTGCCATTTGCTTACTTTTAGGAACCAGCTGTGAACCAGCTACTCACATACTGTCCCCTTCAATTGTTGTGACACTTTCATGATTCCATCGATGGTTGAATTCAGAAAAACAAAATTACTACCTTATTTATGATAATTCATTTATATAGTGGAGGAATCATAAATTTTTTCCACACTTAAACTTCTTAATTCAATTACTACGAACTATAGTAATTGCAATTTGTATTACAGCCCAGTGTAAAATCTCTACCAATTGCCAATATCAGCCTTGTTGTATCCTTTGTGCTTTGTGTTGCACATTCCCTTCTTCTTTTAGTCTCCTTATTAGCTTGATTTTCTGTTCTCTCATATTTTTTAAATTCGACAAGTTCATTCCTCATATATTTCTGGTTTTTATCAATCACTCATCCAAATTCAGATTCACTCCCTTTTTATGTGTTTTATGATAACCTGTTGAACAAACAAAATCCTTACATATATTATGGATATAGATTTTTATCTCTAGGCAATCTGGTAGGAAGAATTTTAACCCCTATTATTTCTTCTTGTTGGTGTTTCTGTGGTTATGCTGCATTATATGACCAAAGGAAATTTATAGACAAAATTATGGCTACTAGTCAGCTGATTAAATAGGAGATTATCTTGGATGGACAATGTAATTAATTATATAAATCTTAATATCAAAAGAGAAGATGCCCCTCACTGGCTGAATGGTTCCTACAGCTGTGATATATATATATATATATATATATATATACACACACGTATATATAGATATATATATAGATATTAGATATAGATATAGATATAGATATATCCGTGTGTGTGTGTGTGTGTGTGTGTGTGAGTGTGTGTGTATCCACACATATATACATACAATGGAGTTCTACTCAGCAATTAGAAGCAACAAAACTGCAGCCTTTGAATGTAAATGAATGACAATGGAAGAAATCATGCAGAGGAAAGTTAGCCAAACCCAGAGACTCAAGGGTGGAATGTTTTCACTCATTTGTGGAGGCTGGAGCAAAACCTAGGCTTGGGTGAAATGTTTGTCAAACTCATGTATTAGTCCCAGCAAAAACATAGCAACACATAATCTAGGGAAATCACAGATATGTGTTGGGGAGAGAAATGAGGACGGGGAAGGGGTAGAGGGAAGGAGGATTGAGAGGGATCTAGAGAGAGAATCAACAATGTAGCATACTCTTTACCTCCTCCCCAAGAATCAAAATAATACTTACGCAATCATTTAATTCTGGAAAATTCACAATCTAATAATTTATATTGGTGTAGGGGCAAAATATAGAAGAATCAAGAGACTGGGGTGTGGGCAATGTGAGGGTAACTTCTTTAGGAGCAAATGCATATCATATTGTTACTTTATACTCATTTAGGAATGTACAATAACTCCTTAATAAATTTTTTAAATTACATTTAAAAAATAGAAGAGACAGAGGTGTTTAGAGCATAAGGACTGTTCCATCATTGCTGGCTCCAAGGATTAGGGACCATATGGAAAACATGAGAAGGAAATTAATTCAACTGGTGAGCCTGGAGCCAGAGCCTCAGATTAGAACAACTCTGGGAAATACCGTGATTGAAGCTAGTGAGATCCTAAGTAAAGAATCCAGTTATGTCACATCAGACCTCTGACCTACAGAAGTGTGAAATAACAAATGGCGATGGTTTTAAACCACTAAACTGTGGTCATTTGTTATAAATCCATAGAAAATTAAATAGAGCTAACCAGTTCTTCCCCTTCCAAAACTGCTATTCCTAGAATTATTTTAGGCAATGAGCAATCACAATGCATTCAAATTATGATTCAAAGCATTGCCCAATATCTTATTTTTCTACACTTTGTCCACACTAAAAAGAAGGTGGTGCTATTAATGACCAGTGATGTTGTTTCCTGACTTTTCATACCACTGTGTCTCCATTAACTCCCTCCTGAACCCACTATTAATATCATTTAGCTTATTCTCACTAGTAATATTATTAGTGTGCTCCAAAATTTTCCTCTCTTTCATTGGTGAACTGAAGATTACATTTCCTAGCCCCCTTGAGGTAGATAGGATCTTATGAGTAGTTCTGGCTAATTCAGTATAAGCTAAGGCAGCATAATGCTCTTGTTGACCCCTAGCTCTTTGTCATAGCTTGGAGAAGTGCACAACTTGTAGATCTGTGTAATAAAAATAAACATTAACAGCGTTAAGACACTGCAATTTGGACCCCAATTTTGTTCAACAGCACAATACAACCTAATTCATTCTAAGTATTCCAACTACAAACAGATGAGCTCTGCTTGGTGACGGGTATTTTACTAAGGTTTCTGGATTATTCCTGATTATATGGAAGTCAAACCAAGACTCCATCCTTGAAATAGCGTGAAAGTGTTCTAATTCAGTTCGTGTTGTATTGAAAATTCAGGGTATGATTTTTGAAAAGCAAAAATAAGCTTTGACGTGTTTTGGGCCTGTGTATCAACTGAAGCAGGCATATACTTCATCCCCCAGCAGCATCACTGCTGTGATTCATATACTTTCTTGTGATTTTCTTTGAAGTTGCTTTATTCTTTTGAAGTTCACCTTGAAGAACTGAGCAACTCTAAGATAGTCATTATTTCTTCACCAGACATGACTAATAGCTTCTGCCACAGGTGACAGTTCTCTGCAATCTTTAATTTCGCTTTCTATTCTTCTTTAAGACTTGCATTGAAATGTATCTTTTTCAAATGGATATGTTTATATCTATCCAAAATTAATCACATTTATAATATATGATCACTCTTTTAATAGATTACCTAAGTGCCTGAAAATATAGTCAGTCTTCAGATTGAGCCAAGACGATTCTCTCTCAGTTTGTTGAAGAAATCCAGACAGTCAGTTAATCTGCTCAACAAAGAAGTAGAGAAAAGGGCAATAAATTGAATCTGCTAGTTATGGTTTCTCATTAAATTAAAGCTAGCTAAGTTTTAACTTATAATCTGAGATTTTTACTTGAATGTAATTTTTTAGGAGAGAAAGATAATCAGATTTTATTTATTTTTTCTACTTTTTGTCTCTAACACTTAATTGTGCATATGGTTCTGGGTTTCATCAATCCTGAGTCCTTGTGCATGCCTGGCAAGCACTCTATCACTGAGCTACCACTCTAGCCCCTACTTGAATGCACTTTTAAAAACCTCTACTGGGAATGTGATCTGGTTAAATTTAATTGTATCTCAATTTTTAAAAATTATCTTTCCATATCAAAATCTTGGGGAGTAGAAGAATTAATTCTACATAGAATCCAATGAACTGAGGCTAAACTCCCGACCTCAGTTTTGATCTGAATCTTGTTAGCATATGTAATATTCATCCTCAGCATTTTTCTACGGGTTCTAAGTTTGTGTTTTTTTTTTTAATTAAAATTGTAGTTTTAAGGACAAAAGCAAGTACAGGTAATAATAGTCCACTGGGTCATTTGCTCTTTCTGGATATGACACAAACAGAACCAAATATATTATGAACAAATGAGCCAAATATATTAAGAACTGTTATGAAATATAAAACTACATGGTTCCTGGTACCATTTTGCCTTAAAGCTAGTGAATAGCAAGTACATTGTTCCTGAGACTATGTGTACAGCAATCATCTAAGGATCTTACATATATTCTGATTCAGTAGGACTAGGGTAGGTCTAGAAACCATACACTTTAAATACAGTCTCAAGTGATGCCGATGCTATCAGTCCTACTTAGGGCCATTCCTTGAATAGCTTACATCTTCAGTTTTTTTTCTTTCTTTCTTTCCTTCCTTCTTTCCTTCCTTCCTTCCTTCCTTCCTCTTTCTTTCTTTCTTTCTTTCTTCCTCTTTCTTTCTTAGTGGCAGCCTGTATTGTGAGCTAGATCTTTTAAGTTCAAAGATAGAATATTTCCAATTTCCAGCTCTTAAGCTCACATACTAACAAAGCCAGGCTGATGCAAGCATAACTAATGAACATGGGAGGTGATGTAATAAGATGACTGCAAAAGGTTAAATGGGGTGATTAGTTCTTGTCATGTGCCAAACAGGTGGAAAGGTGGAATGGAAGATCTGTGACCTAAGTCCTTATAGACTAAGAATTCTTTCTTTAGAAGAATTATGATTGATGGTGCATTGCCCAGAAATGTGTCCACTCTGAGTAGCTCCTCCTACAAATATAGAATAGTGACAGTGTGGCTTATAACACAGCATCATAGACTTTCAGATGGGAACTGTCTACCTCCTTCCAAAAGGCTGAAAGCAAGTACAGTGGTTGAATTCAGTCCAAAGGCCAGTTAGAAAAGCATCACTAGTCACTTGTTATCAAGTCAGTATAAGAAAAGCCAAAGGCTTGCTGGGTAGTTTCTAAATAGGTTTTAAACAAATCCTTTGATCTATTGCTACTAACTCCTTAAATAATACTGGCAAAGACAAACTTACCTTCCAACTAATGAAACTTCTAGCCCACTCATTTGCATGGCTGTTTCCAAGATGCCAAAAGGGATCTTAGCAATTTTATTTCCGTAATTTTGTTTCATTATTCTTAAAGGAGAGCTGCCAAAAATTATAAACAATTTAGGCTCCTCGAAAGCTGGATCCTTCTCTAAAAGCATACCTTCCATTGTGAGAATTATTATGCTTTTAGTGTTTGCTTTGAGGAATATGCTATGGTATCACTATAATTGGTAAATGATATTTAATCAATTTTCATACAGTAGAGCTCTGCAGGTAATAAACAACCCAAAGAAAGAAATTCTCAAGGGATGATAAAAATTATCTCTGAACTCATGAATATTCCATTTGCTCGTTTTCTACAGATGGATGACTTCATTTGAAAGTAATAGGAAAGCACAGAACAGCCTGCATGCTGCAAACAGTGTTTAGTGTAGATGTTTCATAATGAAACCCGAAGCTCTGCATAAGTGTTTTTGTTCAGTGCAGCGAGCCCCCCACCCTGGCTTGCACTTGAGGGGGGATTTATGCACATCTATTTATTCCCTTTTATCAGAATAGCAATGTAGCTTATTTTCTAAGTTTGGAAATGTTGGAGCCATCTACTCTATTTAATTTTGATAAACATATCTCCATAGCAAGTAAATGTCTGAATATAATTGGTCTTTTCTGTTGCCTTCAACAAAAGCATTTTCTACTGAGTTAAATCTCATTCTTATAGCCTGAGTTTCTTGGTGTTGATAAAACTGAAAAAAAAAATGTTTTTAGATACAGTCCTAGTATAATCCTAAGGAAAGTCTATTTTATCTTAGTTAAAATTTTTATCTTCTTTTTTCTCCTATTTCCTTTTTTAAGTATGTTTTTTAAACAGTAAGGAAAATTTGTAAAGTTGGTATGCTCTTATATATACTTAAGAGCTTTCCTCATTTTATGACTTGTTAAAAATTAAATTATTCAAAATAATTTTTGTCTTACTGCTCTTGGACAAAGCAGGCATTTGCCTATATGTGGACCTGGACAGGAGTGATTACAGATGGAACAATACTCGGTTCCTCTGGCTGAAGGAGATTATTTGTGCCCTTCTCTGTGCATTTAAGAAATGCCATAAAACAAGGAATACGCAGGTGCTTTGCTCTCACTGATATGAGAGGGCTTCATTGCCCACAAGAAATTCTGAAGACTAGGGTCACTTTCTTATACTTCATTCTTCAAAAAGAGCTAATGTATGTCACGCTTTTCCGTTTGCTCTGTTTCTATAATTCTTGGTATCTTCTCCTCCACACGTATATTTTATATTACTTTTCATTATATACATACATAATAGTGGGATTCATTATACCATATTTGTACATGTATGTAATGTAATTTGATTGATCTCATTCCCCTTACCTTCCCCCCCCTCATCCTGTGATCTATTTGCTCCATTCTCCTGATATTCATTGTTATTATTTTTTTTTTTAAAAGAGAGAGACAGTGAGAGAGAGAGAATCAATTTTTTATTTAGTTTTTCACATGAGCTTCGTTGCTCTGAGACTTTGTTGTGTACGTGGTGCTGGGGTTTGAACTCACATACTTGCACATGCCAGCCAAGCACTGCAACCGCCGAGCCACCACTCCAGCCCCTGTATTATTATTTTTATTAGTGCATTACATTTGTATGTGAAAATGAAATTTATTGTGCTATATTCATACATGGACTTGAAATAATTTGGATGGTTTTTTCCCTGATATTTCTTCATTCCTTCCCCTTCTCCTTCCATCTAGATCCTCTTCCTATACTCATTTTGTTTTCATTTCATTTTCCTTCTGTCTCTCTCTAGCTCCCACATAGGAGAGAAACATCTTTAACCTTTGACTTTCTCTTGTTTCACTTAACATGATGTCATTCTTTATGACTGAGTAAAACTCCATTATGTGTGTAGTATGCATGTTTGTGTGTATAAAAATATATAATGACATGTAAAATGTGATATATATGTATATATTTTGCATATAAGTATATACAACATATGTATACACACATACATATGTGTATATACACACACACACATATATTTTTTCTTTATCCTCCATCTGTTGACTGACAACTAAGCCAGTTCCATAATTTAGCTATTGTGAATTGTACTACTATAAACATTAGTATGTGTATTACTATAATATGCTGATTTATTTATTTTTTAAATAAATACCAAGCAGTGGGATAATTGGGTTATATGGTAGTTCCCTTCCTAGTCTTTGAAGGAATCTCCAGTTGTATATTTTAACAGTCTGCCTTAAGAGTTGAGTCAGAGCCTTTCTCTTCCTTATCTAAATGTGTAATTGAGGTGCGATTATATACAGTAAAATGCACAGATCTTAAAGTATATCGTTTTATGAGTTTCAGCAAATTAATACAGCTATGTAACAGATACATCAAATTAATATACAGCATACTGCCAAATCCCAGGGTGGCCTCTTGTGTCCTTGTTAGTCTCTACCCTCTTAGAAGCAACCAGTATTCTAATTTCTTTCTTCATTAGATTTGCCTGTCCTTAAACTCCTGTAAATGGAGTTTAAGTATTGACTTGTGTCTGGTTTCCTTCACTCAGCATAATTTTTCTAAGATTCATCCATACTGTGGTATGTATCAGTAACTTGTTCATTTTTTTTTAGTGTTCTATTGTTTAACTCTTTTACTGTACTTTCCTCATAATAGACATTTAACTTGTTTTCAATTTTCTTGCTATTGTAAATAAAACAAAATGAAGGTTCAGTATGAGTCTTTTGTGAACATACATTTTAATATGTTTGGGGTAAATACATAGAAGTGGAATTTCTGGATCATTAGGAAGTCTATGTTTTTGATGTTGTTAATCTATTAATTTTAGCTGTTCCGATGAGTGTCATCTCATTGTGGTTATGTCTTTTCACTAACACTAATAGTTTTAGCATCTTTTCATGTA
Organism: Aplodontia rufa; assembly: GCA_004027875.1. NCBI lineage: Eukaryota > Metazoa > Chordata > Mammalia > Rodentia > Aplodontiidae > Aplodontia > Aplodontia rufa. The sequence goes on along the minus strand of PVKS010002928.1, from coordinate 64,542 downwards.
TTTATTGCTTATCATGTATCTTCTCTTGCAAAGTGTTGATCCAAATTTTTGCTCATTTAAAAAAATTAACTTTTTTTGGAACAATTTTGAACTTACAGGAAAGTTAAAAAATAAAAACAAAAAATAAAAAAAACAAAAAACAAAAGTAGCACAGAAAGCTATGCTCTTCACCCAGTTCTTCCTATTGATGCCATTTTACTTTACCTTGATATATTTTATTTGGTTTTCACCACAGTACTTTCATGAAGGTATGGTTTCTCTTCCAGTATTCAAAATAGGGTTCCACATTTGATTTATTTGTCATGTGGCTCCAGGTCTTCTAGTCTGTGACAAATTTTTAGTCTTTCCTGGCATCTTGTGTCTCTGACAATCTTGAGATTATATACTGGGTATTCATTAAGAAGCTCCTAATCTAGATTTGTCTGATGTTTTTCATTCATGATTAGAGTAAGGATTTCAAAAAAGTATCACAGAGGTCAAGAGTCACCATCACATAATGCGAGGGGTAGATGATGATTATCTACATGACATTATGATATTTCTGGTAATATTTTTTTTTTAACCGTACTAGGGATTACACCCAAAACCTTGTATATGCCTGGAAAGTATTCTACTCCTGAACAACATCCCTAGCCCTTTCTTCTATAATTTTGAGACAGGCTTTCACTAAGTTGCCCAGGCTGGTCTTAAACTTGTGATCCTTCTGTCTCAGCCTCCAGAATAGTTAGAATTACGGGTATGTGCTATCATGACCAGCTTAGTCATGCTAAGTTTTATTACTTGGATGAAGTGGCATTTTTTTAGGATCTTTCAAGACCAAACTAAGTAACATACAAATGTATGTTATCCCATGTATATGTTACGCCCGAGTCTCAAGTCCCCAAAGACCACCAAGGAGCTGAATCTGATGCAAACACACAAGGGTTGTTTAATGCAGGCTCGAGTCTGGGCCCTCTCCGTCACCATCACAGATGCAGCGGTTCCAGGGAGAAAGAGCCCCGAGCCCAATACAGGGATGCTTTTATAGGTTTTCACAGCAAAGCGGGAAATTCAAACAAAGCAGAATACACGATTGGTTGATCTTCTAACATATGATATATTTCTATCAGGCATGGTACCCTTTGCCTCAGACTCTACCATATATAGTTTGGTATGTTAGGAATTGGCTCCTCAGCTCCTGATTGGCTATTTATTTGCTAACAATCAGTTCATCTGGCGGTATGAAACGTGGTTCATTGTTCTTTGTTCTTAGAAAACGAGAATTTATGGCTACTTCAAATACTATTCAAAAATGAGGCATCTAATGACTTCAACACGATTAAATTGCTTTACACTTTCTTTCAGCCGCAGTTGACTAAGCCCCTGCTCCGCCCCGCTTGCACTCTCCCGCACTCTTCTCACACTCCCTCCTGGCACCCGCTTGCTCCCTAAGACTTGCAAAGCCTTGGCTCCGCACTCACTCTCATATATACTCATATCTTCATTTTACATCTACTAATTTGTATGTATCAGCCTGAATATGAACATGAGTTCATTATTGGTGCCTCTTCCTCTAATCCAGTTTCTTAGGTTCATTCTAGCCTTCCTTTCTTGGGTGTCTATTATTTCCCCTTCCAAAAGTAGAGAAGTCAGGCCTCCACTACTGTCCCTTACTCACTTAACACCAGTGTACATGTAAAATGGTTTCAGAGTTTTTAACTTGAATCTCTATGAGAACCAAGTTGGCCAATTAAAGGACATTGTTTATTTACAGTGTGCAGTTCTTTTCATCTGTAACCACAAGTGTCTAATCAAAACACCATTTTCCAAAATTAGTAAACATCAGTTTTTTTTGTTCCAGTTAAAAAAATGGGCTGTTTACCTTGTAATTATTTATGATAATTTTAACCTTTTCAAGGTACAGTTTTATCAGGTATACATTTTGTAATTATTTCCCAAACTGTGACTTATATTTTTGTTTGCTTAATTGTGACTTTTGATGAGAACAAGTTCACATTTTTGTAAAGTCTAGTTTATTAGATATTCATTAGATATTCATTTATGGTTAGTGTTTTTTTTGTATTCTAAAACACCTTGGCCTATTTTTAGATCATAAAATTTTTAAATGATGTTTTCATCTATAAATTTTATAGCTTTGGAGTTTATATATTGGCCTTTAATCCATCACAAATTAATTTTTAGGTATGAAGTATTATAGATGCTGAGAGTCAGTTTTGCCATTACAGATATCTGGTTGATCCAAAACCATTTGTTGAAAACTTTTCTTTGCTGAATTCTTTGACTCATTGTTTGATTCCATTGTGTACATACTTATCATTTTGGGAATACCCTACTATGTAGCTTTATAATATATATTTAAGTCAAGAAGTGCAAATCTTCTAAGTTTTTCTTTGTCAAAACTGTTTTATCTTTGTAGGCACTTTATATTTTTAAAATACATTTTTGGGTCAACTTATCACATTCTACAAAAAGCTTCCTGAGATGTTCATTAGAATTTCACTGATTTTTCCAAGTCAACTTGGAAACAATTGGAAATCTCTACAATACTGGATCTTCCAACCCATAAGCATGGTATATTTTTCCATGATATAGGAATAGTTTAATTTCTCTCAGCCACATTTTATAATTTTCAGTGTAGGGGTCTTTTATATATTTTGCTAAATTTATACTTAACTATCTTATATTTTCATTGCTATTGAACTCGCAATTGATTTTTAATAAGTTGAGCCCAAGTATTTTATTTTATTTTATTTTAAGAGAGAGAGGGACAATGAGAGAGACAGAGAGAGAGAGAATCAAGTTTTATTTAGTTTTTCATGTAGCTTTTGTTGCTCTGACACTTCGTTGTGTACATGGTGCTGGAGTTTGAATCCATGCCCTTGCCCATGCAAACCAAGCCCTGGAACCACTGAGCCACCGCTCCAGCCCCGGCAATTGATTTTTTTAAATTCAGTTTTCCAGGGGTTGATTGGTAGCATACATAAATGCTAATACTTTTTTTTTTTTACACTGAACTTGTATCTTAAGGCCTCACTGAATTCACACATTATATTAACAAAACTTTATTTTTGTGTGGGTATGTTTGTTTTAGATTCACTATGTATACAATCATGTCATCTGCAAATTATGATACTTTTATGTATTCTTTCCCAAATTTTATGCATTCTGTTTCCTTTCTTTATCTGTTATAATGGCTATGGCCTTTAATGCATTTTTGGATCCAAGTAACAGACCATTATCACAAATGATTTTAAAGACATTGTAAATTATTTTTCATTCCCTATCAAGATGATTATATGAATTTTCTCTTGTATATTGTTAACACATTGAATTATGTTGGTTGAATTTTAAAATATTAAACCAACTTTGCACTTGTGGGATAAGTACCCCTTGGTACTTATTAGAAGTCTATTATCCTATCTATATACGACTTAATTTGATATGCTACTATTTTGTTTAGAGTCTTTGATTTTCGTTTCTTGTTTTGTCCTTCTCGGGTTATACTATCAGACTTATGCTGATCTCAGAAAATGAGTTGGAACGTTTTCTTTTCTCCTATGTTTTGTGTAAGAGTTCGTGTAAGATCAATGTTATTTTTTCTTTACAGTTTTAATATAATTTACCAGTGAGGTCTTATGGGTCCAGGGTTACTTTGTGGAAAGATTATTAACTGTGAAATCAATGTTTTTACTACACACCGGACTCTTTGATGTTCTGTTTCTTCTTGAGTAGGCTTTGGTAGTTTGTAACTATTAGGAAAAGTGTCCATTTTATTTAACTGTGAAATGTATTATCTTAAACTTCTAATAAAAATTCCATAATATCTTTTGGATGTCTGTAAGATTTCTAAAAATAGAGATATCTCCCTTTCATTTTCAATACAGATAGTTTGTGTTCCTTCTCTGTCTCTTTGAGTGTCTCTCTCTCAAGTACTGGGCATTGAATCCAGGGCTGCTTTACCCATGAGCTACATCCTCTGCCTATTTAATTTTTTATTTATTTTAATTTTGAGACCAGGTCTCACTAGTTTACCCAGGCTGGCCACTCCCATCTGAGTCTCCCAAGTTGCTGGGGTTACAGGCAAGTGCCACCACACCTGGACCATCTGTCTTTTTCTAACTGGGCATCTAATAAGACTGATTAACATGTCCAGTTGTGACTGACTTTCAGCTTTGAGACTGAGTTCATTTTTGGTTGACTTGCCCTCAACCTCACAGTACCAGTAGCTGCCTATGGAGTTGTCTTTTAGGCTAGTTTTTTAGACTAGATTCAAAATTTCCTAGAACTAAATAACTGCATGGGTTCTTTGCTGCTTTTCTGGCCTAGCTTCCTTTTTCTTAGCAAATTTGGAAGAGAATAAGATAGGGAGAGTTTTTATGATAAGTAAACCACAGTTGCATTTGGAAATCTTTCAAACCCTGATGTTTTCTGCATAGCCCTGTAATTACCAATAATTCAACTGATTTCTTTTCAACAAGGTGAAGTTTCTTGGTTGTTGGTGGACCTTTTCTACCACCTCCAATAAGACCTGGAATTTATCTGAAAGCTACTGTAACTCATAGTTTATCTACAAAGAGCTTCATGTTTCCAAAAATGAGTTTATTATGTCTTTTAGTTTCTTCAATAATCCCATGAAATGCATATTTTTCATGTTATCCAGATTTTCTTGGTATTAGCATGGATACAAAGTCAAATACATATTTTTTAACCTCATAAATCACATGCAGAATTTCCCTACCCAACGTTCCTCTCTGCTCTGTATAAGTCAGTAATTACCCAATGACTGCATTTTCAAATTTTTATTTTAACTCTAATTCGAATATACCATGTATTTGACTATTTGCAAATAATTGTTATGGTCTTCTGTCTTTCTTTTTCAGAATATGAAAAATTTATTTGCAAATTAAATCCAAATTTTATTCTGACATTTTGTCATGCTATTTCTTATAAAATACACTATTATAATAGCTTCATTTCCTTAGAGTCTCCCGTAGTTGAAGGAAACTTTCAGTTAAAGGCCATTCAATTTTTTCATTTCTTTAAAAATAAAATTTGATAAAAACAAAAAAGTTATCAAATACATTTCCCTAAAGTTATTGATTCTTTTGGGAATTACTAACAGATACAATATGCCAGTAAGTAGAAGCCCCTGGCTTGGTTACTTTCTACATTTTACAGTGGAAAACATTATAACATTATAGAAAGAACACTAAAGGCTTTGGTTTCTGAAATAAGGGGATTATTATACACTCTCTACCTCTTAGTAGCTGTGTGACCTTGGACTGGACATGACCTCATATATAAAATTCGAAGGTAAAGCTGAGTTGTCAACTTCAAAGAGAGATTATGAGCTTTAAATTGGTTACCAGGGCAGAATATCTAAATCTATAGATATATAGAAATGGTCCAGGAAGGTACTCATACTGAAGGAAAAACATGAGGAGTTTTAGAGGGAGAAATATATTGGTATTATTTTTTTTCTTAAAAGAAAATTTTTAAAAAGATGAAGTATGAGGTAATAATTAACTTTGAGTAGGGGAAATAAAAGTCATATGTAAGTCATATGTAAGTCATACTCCCACATCCTAAATTCCCAAATCCAGTAATGTTGTAGCTATTTTGAAGTATTTAAAAGTATTTGGGAACATTTAAGCTGGCTCATGAATTGCTTGGCATAAAACATGTGCTAACAGATCACTGTTATTCTATTTGTTTAATTGAATATCTAGGATGTAACTTAGCTTTAAAAATCTTTAGTCAATAATGTGCCACATTTAGGTTGTTTTGTTTTACCTTTGATACAGATTTTTTTTTAAACTATAAAACATTTTTCTGAATCAAATAAAATTGACCCCATACTGGTTAGTGTATACCTTTTTAAATTTTTAATTATTTCTTGACTCTTTCAAGACTTATTAATGGATTATATTTGATTATTTTTCTTGGATGACATGGGAATCATGATGTCATTCCTTCATTGCCCTGAGCTTGGAATGAATAATAGAAGATCTATAACTCTTTTGGAGAATAAATTTAAAATAGCAATATAAATTCATTGAGTTTTAACTAAGCTATCATAATTTTATGCATGGGAGATTTTACTTTCCTTATATTTCAATTATATATAGAGATCATCTTACATAATAGAAGTCACTAGAGACCCATTCAAAAGGAAATAAGTATATTAGACATGTGGTCCTAGAGATAATTTGAAAATTAACTTTCATTTCTCCTGTATGTTTAATATACCTTAGGTCATAGCTTGGTATAAACTTATATAACATCTGGGCTAAATGCATCTATTTAAATGACAGAAATAACAACTTTCCCCTTTTTATTACATACTATACTAGAAAATATACTGAAGGTCAGTTTTCCTGAAACATCACTTACTTGATTGAAAATTCTTCAATTGTTTCCTGCAAACATCAGAAGAAAATTGTATTTCCTGAAGCTGACTCTGAAATAATTCTATTTGGCTTATCTCTTTGTATTATACTCCAATATTCCTCTGTAGTATCACTCTTTTCTCTTTCCAGACTGGTTTCATAAATGTCCTTCTTGCACTTAAAAATCTTCCCAGCACCTCAATACAGTCTCATACAATTCCTTTTGCTTAGAATTTCTTGTCTTCTCTTCCCTCTAACCCAGATCATCATAGTCCAGTTCTGTCTGTTCTGTCCCTCGGTTGCTATGGTATTAATTGTGGATTGTTTCTTGTCATTTTAGTCAGAGAGCAAAGGAGATTATATCTTATGTCCTTCCTATCTGCTGGATGAGACAGAAAATAATTCAATTTATATATATTGAATTCAGGGATAAAGAGTTAAAAACACTCAAAATAAGAAAAGATTTCTTTGAAATGTGGTTTTTTTTTTAAAAAAAAAGAACTAAAATTTTTGTTAGTTTTTACTAGGAATAAATATTTGGCTTCTTAAACCTCTCCTTAATTTCACTGATTCAACAAAAACACATACAAATGACTTTAATAAAGGGCATCATGAGGACATGTAACAGAGATACTTACTTGGAATGTGGCTGAAGAAATGACATACATGCATACCAATTTATCAATAATCATCATGAGTATTCTTTATAGTTTGAACTTTTATCCCCATTTTGTAGATAAGAAAACAGGTTTAGAACTGTTGAGGAACTCTGCTAAGTGACAGGGTTAGAATTTAACCCAGTACTGTGGGCCATAAACATTTACACAGTATCCCCCTTTTAGAAAGATATACAACTCCAAAAGAAAGGCAGACAGATATTGAAAAGGTAAAGATTGGTGGAGGGAAAGGGCATAGAAGGGAGAGGAAGGAAAAAGGTTGAGCTTGAGAGAAAAGGAGATGTATCTGAACGTGTCTTGAAGAGGTTGATCCTTCTGCCAAATTAAGTAAGATTCAGTCCTAAGTAAGCTCTCTGTTCCCTTACATAGCATGCAGAATTTCATCATCTCTGGTTCTTCTGACTCTGGGTCTGTGGTCCTTTGGTCATTAACCCATTCAACCAGTGTTTACTGAGAATGCTTTCTGTGGCAGCACGCCTCTGAGTTGGTGATACATGATGAACCAGGTGGGATTCTCATATTGATGTAGAGAATAAACAACCACACACTCTCCCTCCCCAAAAGCATAGAAACCAAATTGAAAATCCATCCATCATGAAAATCCAAAAATGGTACAGGATCCGTGGAGCACAGTGTAACAAAGAAGTATATGTTTTTATAAAATTTATATTATTATTATTTTGACCATAATTTCAGCTGTACTGGTCAGAATAGCTTAATATGATGTGTAAAGGATAATGAATTGTGCCCTGTAGTGAATGATGCAGAACAAACTATGATATTTCCCTCCCAACTAAAATTTCTATAGAATCCAAAAGGGACAAAATCCAAAAATATTTTATGTGAAACAGAAAATTATTGCATTCACATTAGTTCACTACTAATGAACATTTACTCATTAGATATTTTGTGCCAGCCTTTGTTCTAAACACTCTTTTGACATGTGAACCCTTCTTACCCTGTCTGATACTAGAGACCCTGTTTTAATCACTACCATACACTTCCTGTCCAAGCATTTACTCTCTGGGGTGCTTATATGTTCATTTATTATCTTTGAATGTCAAGATCATTCTAATACCAGATAATGGGCTGGTTTGCTCTCTTGTTGAATTGCTCACCCTGAGTCACTATTTAAATCTGTGATTGTAAGTAAAGTTTCTCTTCCCAAACCCCTGCCAAAGTTAAAGGACAAAGATGTTGCCCTAATTTATTATTCTCCAGGGATGACTTGGTTGTCTAAGAATCTAATAATTATGATGCCATACAAATATCCTGCTACCCATTGTCCTACAACTTAAGTGCTCAGTAGATTGGCATTAACTAACGAATCACCTACATGCATTGTCAGCCACATAAGAAGATATAAAAATCATTTTTAATTTACTGATATTTTTATTTTAAAACAATTCAATGAAGTAATATTTTCTAAAGAGTGAACATGATCTAAATAGCAATGTGTATTGCATCTCACAATTAGGATTCCTTATGTTGGGGTCCTCTGGGATGTCAGTATAGTTTCATTTTAAAAATACTTGATTAAAATAGTCTTTCTTTCCTTATTTCCACTGATCAAAACCAAAATCCCTCTTTAGAAAGAGTACCTAAATGCTGTTTATGTATATTTAATTTTCTAACCAAACAGATATTAGATAGTATTAATTTTATTCGGAAAGTGTTTTATAAGCTGTTCTTGCTTGGAAAGCCACTAAATTATCTTACATTGTATGGGTTTTAAAAGTTGTCTACAAGGACAGTGTTATATATTTAATACTCATTCACTCTTTTAATTTATTTCCTCCTTAAAACACATCTCATCTTTTTAACCTGGGAGTGGGAGATATATGACCCCATTTCCTCCTTGTCACCTGTGTGGCAATATTATCATAATAACACGCATTGGGGACAAGCCTAACCCTATGGGTCCTTTAAAACTTGGCATATGTTCTAGAAAATCTGTAAAGTATGATTAGAATGAACCACCTCTGCAACAGAAATGGGGCTAGCTGATAGTGGCAGCCAGGGAAATTCTAAGATGTTACTTTGTGCTCAGTCTTTTTTCTTTCTTAAAACTTGTAGTGGCAAATTTTGACAGAAGGTTCCATGCACAAATTACAGCTTGTTCTTGAGTTGGCTGCCAGAATGTTCAGCTGAACTATGTCCACAGTTCTTTTCCCATCATTACCACTGGTCCCACCTACTTTGTGGACTCAAATAACAGACTGTATTCAGTTGTCAATGATTATTTATCAACTAGTAATAGCCATCTGTGCAAAGATCTCGGCAACAATTATTTAATGTACACTGTTTCTTCCTGTTAAAGTTCTTCAATAATGTGTCATGAATGGCGTGATAAGTGTATATCAGAAAGTTCTAACTTAGGATATTTGTAATAGTTCATTTATAAAATAGGTGTGTCTAGTTCCTATTTGCATGGCCCTTTAAGGACGTTTGGACAAAGTTCCCTTCAGAAATTGAATATATTTGATGGCATCTCATTTATCAAATCTTGGTATTATTTCCTGAACTTTAGAGGTCCTATTGAGAAAGTACTTGCCTGTACCTTTATTTTGGAGTGTTGACCATACATTTTCTTCTGGGAGTTGCATGGTTTCTGATCTAAGTCCCATGTCTTTGATCCATTTTGAGTTGACTTTTGTGCAGTATGAGAGATAAGGATCTAGTCTCATTCTTCTACAGACAATCAAGATTCCCTTCACCATTTGTTAAAAAGCCTGTATTTTCTCTAGTGTATGTTTTTGACTTATTTGTCAAGGATCAGATGATTGCGTCTGTATGGGTTTGTCTCTGTGTCTTCCATCCTTCAATTTTGGTCTGTGGGTCTGTTTTTATGCTAGTACCATGCAGTTTTTGTTACTATAGTTCTGAAGTGTAATTTGAAGTCAGGTATTATGATGCTTCTAGCATTGCTTTTTTGGCTTCTAAGCTAATTCTAATTGCTTTGTATATTCTGGGTCTTCTTCCAACTGAACTTTGGATCTGCTCTTTTCCCCCTAGTTCTGTGAAGAATGTCAGTATTTTCATGGAAATTACATTGAATCTGTATATTACTATTGGTAGTATGTGATTTAACAATATTAATACTGCCTAACCATGAACATCAGAAGTCTCTCTTCTTCAGTTTGTTCTTCAGTGTTCTATTGTTTTTACTGCAGAAGTGTTTCACCTCATTGGTTAGATTTATTCGAAGATATATTGTTTTGTCTTTTGACGCTATTGTGAATGGAATTATTTACCTGATTTCTTTCTCAGCAGATTTATTATTGGTTTATAGGAAAGTAATTGGTTTTTATGTGTCGATTTTGTAAAAGAAAACAAGAGCATGAGGAAAGAATTCACAGAACAGGAGAAAATCTTCACTAGCTATTCTTCTGATGTTTACTATACAGAAATATATAAAGAACTCAAAAGACTTAATTCCAATATATCAAATAACCCATTTATAAACGGATGAATGAACTCAATAGATACTTCTCAAAAGAAGAAATACAAATGACCTACTAATATATGAAAAACAAAGTTCAACCTCATTATCAGTTAGGGAAAAGCAAATAAAAACTACATTGAGATTTCATTGTAAATTAGTACATCTACTATGGAAATTAGGGAGGAAGTGAGTGGAAAGGGAAGTACCGGGTAGTGATATGGGCCAAATTATATTGTTATATTGTGAACATGTTCAAATATATAACAATACCACCATTATATAAAACTATAATGCACCAAAAATGGAATAAAATGATATGTAATGCATGTATATATATGTCTGATATATAGATACACACATATATATATACACATGACAACTATATGTAAATTATTTTTTTTCTTTTCAGTTTCCAGCTGAAATCAGATACAGCAGATCTAGAAATGGGAGACTAAGACTATCCATTTGAATAATTCTCACATGCTTAAAAATTTTCCTTTAGTGTGAAGAGTCTGAAAACAGATTTACTCATGAATGTTTGGATGCTAAAAATCTTTAGAAATCATAATTAACTGAGATTATAGATTCAAATTATAGATTCATAAATGAAGAGCCAAGTAGAAAATCTGATTTTCTTTAAATTATGCATTTGACCAGAATCCAGGTCTCTGATTCTTATACCACTAACCAGACCACAATTTAAATGAACAAATTTTCATTTTGTGCCCTTTTTTGGTCTGATATTCTTTGTCCTTCCCTTAAAATTTCATCAAAGACTACATAATTAATGAACATATGCTTACTTTAATATGTAGGATTATAATTGGTCAGTATTTGTTTTTCTAGCAATAAAACAGTGCATACAACTATTTTTCATAGAGTAATTACCTCCTATTTGTCTAAACTCTTGAGAGAAGCTTATTAAGTGACAAAGGAATAAGGAAGAGGATGAAAATAATTTTGAGTGGGAAGAAATATTTGCCAAAAGCTATGTAGCTACCCTTTCCTTTTGTCCATAGAGTGTTGCAGATTATCGTGGATATCCTAACAGGGAATCCTTGTGGGTCTCCAGAAAAAGCCCAGGCATTTACTATTTCCAATAAATGCATTTACTGGCAAATTTCTTTTCTGAAAGAAATTGTTTGAAAAACATTAAAGTGTTTGAAAATTGTAGAACTTTGAATTACTTATGCAAAATTAGCTGCCTTATATGATTTATACAATTTAAAAAATACTTCTAAGAGTTGTTTCTTTGATTTATCTCTTCAACACATTGCATCATCATGAACAGTTCTAGGGAAAAGAGACCCAATAATGCATGATTCAAGTTGATTTCTGGTTCTAAATCCAACCATGTAAACATAAGGCACATTATATTAGATGCAATTTGGAAACTAAAAAATTAAGCCTTTGCAACCTTTTCTAGCCATGGTGAACTCTTTATAGTTTTGGGAGTATATCAGACACTTGTTATATAATTTTATTTATTTATTTATTTATGTGGAGCCATTTATCTTAATGGCTTAATATTGAACCTTCATTGGTTTAAACATTAGCACTGACCATTTTTCACTCTGCAGTGTTCAAGGTTTCTGAATATGGTAAACATTCAAGACCTATTTGAATGAATGAATGAGGGAATTGTATTAGTTAATGGGCTTCATTGCATAGCTTACTACTCTTGGATCAACTTTGAAGCTAGTGGAACAGATAACTCCATGACACTTGAGAAGTCTTTCAGGAAAAAGGTCACAGATGATCTATTGCAAGCACACTTAAGGCTTAGTGCAGATTGCCCTTTTTCACACAAGGTCACTGCGCCCAGGAATTTTGGCTCAGTGTGCTGCTGCTTTAAGGGTATTCTTTGGCAAAACAGTAAAAATGTCATTGCCATGGGGGGGGGCACTCCTGGGGATAATTGCAATATCCAGAATATATACACATTTTGTTAAAATCTTGTAAGATTGTTCAAAAATAAAAAATAAAAAATAATTTTAAAAAATGTCATTGCCAAAACTTTCCTGCTAGAGGAGTAAGAAGAGCTAAGGAGAATATTTAGGGAGAACTGTGGCTTTGGGTTTGCATTTTTTTAAATAAGGAATGAGTTTTGAGTCCTTATTCTAATATTAACTTGTGGGAAAACAGCTTCTTGCAAAGCTTGCAAAAATTCACTGAAGTTCCTAAGTTTTCCAAAAAGAGTCCAGAAGGAAGAATCAAAAAATGAGTGTTCATCCCGACTCCATAAACTTATTACCTGAAGATATTTAACCTCTTTAAACCTCAATTTTTTCACATTTAAAATGGAACTAAAATCATTCTTATCTTGTAGCAAATTAATGTATGTGAGAATACTTTAATATGCTCTTGTGAAAATGAAAATGAATAATTTATATTTAAAATTCATCTAGAGTTGAATTGAACATAAATTCTAGAGTGTTCATTTTCTAAAATTCATATTTTAGGTGGATAAATATAAATTATTCAAGTACTTTTTGCTGTATGTGCCTCTGTATAAATATATTCGCATAAAGCCTATAACTGTGCTTTATTTTTAAATCTGAGTGCCTCCCTCAAGATCACTAAAGCCTTTCCCTTCTCTGGTAACCGGAGCTTTGGTGAAGAAGGTTGTTCTCACAAAACACTTTGCATATTTGGATAGGCAAGTTTATAGGAAGCTGTATTTAAAATGAATTTGAATGTTGACTGGAAACCAGCAGCAGTAATTGTAACCTATCTGATACTGGGAAAAGCTGAACGCTGTGGGCATTCTGCAAAGATTTCAGGCAGTAGTGGTTACATTTCAGAGTCTTTCTAACAGTCCCTTCTCAAGAACACATGCCACGTTGCCAAGGCAGTTACCCTTACGCTGAGCACTTTTGTTTTTTCAGTCCTGTTTTTAAAGCAATCAGATATATTACTCAAGGAAGATTTCTGTTCTATTGAATAATAGTTTTAAGTAGTCTGAAGGCCTTTATCATGAACCCTTCCTCCAAATGCCCTTCATTAACCCTAACAGACAAGAGGTGTAAAACAGTCACATTCTTATTTCCTGGAATATTGCCCACAGGAACGGATTCTGCTGATGACAATACCAGGAATGCTTAACAACATTGAGGGGAAAATTCTCTTTAAGCTACACATGGAAAAAATGGATTCTTGTGGGTTTACAATGTATTTTCTCGTTTGGTTTTAAGATGCTGAAATTCCAAAACAGCAATTGGGTTAAATAGTCCTTGGTAAATTTGATTCATAGCATGAACTAGAGGGATGCTTCTTTCATGCCTTGTGATGACAAGCAAGAAACCCGCACAAGTACAACTGCCTCCGAATCTTCATGAGCCCCTTGATTTCAAAGATTATTGACAAGCCATCCTCAAGAGCTCTCTCACATGCTTTGAAAATGGGAACCACATTTTATCTGTCTTCTCTTGTAGGCCTACATATCTGTAAAAGTATTATAATGATAACAAATATGATAGAGAACAGCGTTCCGTTCTTACCAGTTTTTAATTAAAAAAAGCTGCTGCTTTGTCACTTTCAGATGGAAGTATCTGTATCTTAACTTTATTTTGTATTAGTGGATAATATTTCATATATAATTTATAAATTTATATTTAACTGATTTTTATACTTAAAAATAGTTGCTCATTTTGTATGTGTGTAGGCATTGTATAAGTATGTATGTGTGCGCGTGTGCATATGCACACACTTACATAGATAAAACAGAAGATGTCTTTTCAAAACATTTGGTCATCAGACTCGGATGATCTCAGTGCCCTTAGCACTTACCATACTTCTACCTAGTTACAGGATTGAAAGCAAGTTGGAACAGGCAACTGAGTGGTACTTAAATATTTTCAGAAAGACATTTCTCAATTGTTACTATTCATACTTACAGCTTTGCTACTAGTAATTTTTAGCTACCCTTTACTTACTTAAGCTCATTTATTTCTGCGTGAGAAATAATTTTCTAGTCTTAATGTAGTGTTCAGAATAACACTGCGACTGTAATGAAGCTGATGTTGTTGGCAAATTGATTATATAGTGTTTGAAAAATCCACTCTCTATCATTTTGATTATATTTGGAGCCTTGAACTCCAGCTGGAATTTTAGATAGGAACAGTTTTCTTAGCTCATTCTCTCACTTACCTAACATATGCAGAGCTCTGTAAGGCCTGTGGAGCTGGTCCCTAAGAATCCCTTGGATTTCTCCCAACCTCAGAGATTTGAATCTGACAAAGATCAGCTTCTCAAATATTTATTGAATGTGTACCATATATTATTATTATTAATTATAATTATTTATCTTGCTAATGAATTGGGCCTGTTATTATAAATGCTCTTCTTATTCTCTACTCACAGGTTTTCCCACAAATTTTTTTGTCTCAGTGTAGCCATGCCAGCTCTTTTCAGAATACTATTTGCATTCATTTTCTTTTTCTTTTATTTTTTTTTTTTTAGAGAGAGACAGGGACACTAAGAGAAAGAGAGAATCAATTTTATTTAATCCTTTATTGACACTTAGTTGTGCATGTGGTGCTGGGGCCCAAACCCCGGTCCTTAATCATGCTAGGCAATTGCCACAACCATTGAGCCACCACTCTAGCCTCTGCATTCATTTTTAACAAAACATAAATAGATCTTCAGAAACCTTTGGGATCATGTCAAGTGTACCAATATGTGCATAACAGAAGTACAGAAAAATAAGAGAAAGAATCAGAAAAATTATTTGAAAAAAAGAATGTCTGGAAATTTCCAAAAGCCATTGAAAAGCATTCACTTATACATCCAAGAAGCTAACAAACTTCAACAAGAATAATTACAAAGTGAGACACCAGGATATAGAATATGCCAATGCTTAAAAGAGGAAGTTTTGAAACAAGAGATACAGTATGGCTTATCACCTAGAGAGTTACATAAGATTAGCATCTAATTCATTATCATAAACAATGGTGGCCACAGGCAGTCAGGATGACATATTTGGAATGCTGAAAGAATAACTATTAGCCAAAATTTTTACAATCCTGAAAAACAATTTTTTAAAATCGAAAGGAAACAAAGACACAATTAAATAAAGACAGAATTTATTTTTAACAAACCTGACTTAACAAAAACTTTAATTCACGTATCCTCAGGTTTACTGATTTTTTTCTACTTCCAGTTCAAATCTGTTGCTGAGATCCTCTAGTATTTTTTTTTATTAGTAAGCCTTATTTTTAAAGCAATTTTATATTTATAGCAAAACTAATGGAAACTAGAGAATGTTCCCATATATCCCCTGTCCCCACACACATGGTCCCCCCCCACTAACAACATCCCATGGCAGATTTGTTAAAACTGATGCACCTATATTGACATTTCGTGACTGCAAGTCCACAGTTTACATTAGGTTTTGGTTTTGATATTGCACATTCTGTGAATTTTAACAAATGTATAATAACATATGCCCAGCACTGTAGCATCAACAGAATAACTTCACTACCATAAATATACTGTGCTTTGCCTAGTCACCCATTCCTCCCTCCTAACACTTTGCAGCCCCTAATCCTTTTGTTACCCCCATAGTTTCACGTTTTCCAGAATGTCCTGTAGTTTGACTCGTATAGTATGTAGCCTTCTTAGACGAGCTTCTTTTGTTTAGTACTGTGCATTGAAGTTCCCTTCATGTTTTTTCATGGCTTGATTGTTCATTCCTTTTTGATATTAATGCTCTAATGTCTTCATGTGGCATAGTTTACTCATTCACCTTCTGAAAGACATCTTGTTTGCTTTCAAATTTTGGACATTTTGAATAAAGCTGCTATAAACATCAGTGGCAGGTTTTTTTGTAGACATAAATTTTCAGCTTCTTTGGGTAAATACCAAGGAACATGATTGCTGGATTATACATTATGTTTAGTTTTATAGAAGCAGCCAAGCCTTTCCAAAAAGGTTGTGCCCTTTTTCTTTTCCATCTGCAGTGAATGAGAGGTGTTCTTGGTCTCTCGTTCACTGCTGGTGCCCACATCCTCACTGGCCTTTGGTGTCCTTAGTGATCTGGATTTGATATTGTCATAAATACGTTGTGGTATCTTCTTGCTGTTGTAATTTGTAATTCCCTGATGGGTTAGGGTGAACATCTTTTCATATGCTTACTTGCCATCTACATATCTTTTTTTGATGGAATGTCTTCTTAAGGTCTTTTGCACAATTTTAATTCAGATATTTATTTTCTACTATTGGATTGTAGTAGTTCTTTGTATGTTTATCAGAGGTGTCTTTTACAAATATTTTTCTCCCTATCTGTCGCTTATCCTCTCATATTCTTGACATGACCTTTCACAGACGTTTTTAATTTCAAATGAAGTCCAGCCTACCAGTTATTTCTTTCATGAATTATGTCTTTGGTGTGATAACAGAAAGGCCATTTTCATGTTCAAGGTCATCAAGATTCACTCCTATGTTATTTTCTGGAAGGATGTATTTTTGAGTTGTTGGATTTATAATCCATTTTAAGTCTTTCTTTATTGATTGATTGATTGATTTTGATACTGGAGGTTGAAACCAGGGGTGCTTTGAACACAGGGGTACTTTACAACTTAGCTATATTCCCAGTTCTTATGTTTTTTTAAATTTTGAAACAGAGTTTGAGTTAATTATTGTGAGGGGTGTAAGGTCTATTTCTAGGTTCCCTTTTTAAAAATTTCTTCATTTTAATATGCAATTATTCCTATGCCATTTGATGAAAAGACTTTGTTCCATTGTATTTTCTTTGCTTCTTTATAAAACATCAGTTTTTGCGAATATGTTTCTGAACTCTTCATTCTGTTCCGTAGATCTGTGCATCTGTTTATTCATCAATACCCTACTCTTAATTATTCTAACTTTATGGGGAACCTTGATGTCAGAGAGTGTCAGTCCTCTAACTTAGTCTTCTCCCTCAATACTGAGTTGCCTATTCTGGATCTTTTGCTTTATCATATAAATTTTAGAATCAGTTTATTCGTATCTACAATATGTATTTCATCAGAGATGTATGGCTTTCTGCATACAGATCTTATCTATTTTATTACTTTTATATCAACCTATTTTACTTGTAGGAAATCTAATGTAAGTGGAAACATGTTTTAATTTCAAAAATACTAATGTAGATGGCCACGTGCTTTTAATTCCTGCTTCTACTTATTTATTGCTGGTACACAGGAGATCAGTTGACTTTTGTGTATTGACCTTGTGTGTTACAACTGTACAGTAATAACTTATTAGTTCCAGGGGGTTTTGTTTATTTTGAGTTTAGTAATTTGCCTTGTAACTTCACTTCTCTGATGATTTAGGAAGAACAAATCCTTCAGTATGTTTAGCTTTTTAGTTGTTACGACAGAGTGGTGGGGTTGGAGTGACAGCTCAGTGGTTATAGCACTTGTTTGGCATGAGTGAGAATCCAGGTTCAAACCCCAGCACCACATATACAATTAAGTGTCAGAAAAACAAGACCCAGATGAAAAAATAAATAAAGTTGATTCCCTCTTTCTCTTTCTTAAAAAAGAGAGAGAGAGAGAGAGAGAGAGAGAGGTGCTGTTTACGTACTGGAGCAAGGATTCAAAATTCCAGGAAATTATAGTTTTCAACAGGAAAATTTATGTGAAAGCTCATTTTATAATTTCTACTTAATTAACATTCTCCATTTGATGATTCATTGCTGTGATAGGTAAGTTTATTTATTTTTTTCTTTTTTACAATGCTGGGAATCAAATGCAGTGCCTTCTACTGCAAGACAAGCACCTTACCACTGAGATATATCCCCAGCACTTAATTTCAATATAAAAAAAAGTTTTCTTTAGTTCTTTGCACATATTTATAGCCGCTCTGAAATTTTTATCAGCTAATTTCAGCATCTGGAATGCCTCAGAAACAGCTCCTATTTGCCTCTTACTTTCATATGTATTGATCATACTTTCCTTTCTTTGCATCCCTGATATATTTTTTCTTGAGAATAAGATATACGAGGTAAAAGGTATGGAGTGGCATTATTGATTCTAGTTTACCCTCTCCTCTCGCCCTCAAGGGCAGATTGCTGTTGTCTGTTTTGTGGTTTGCCTAGGCTTGATCTGTAGAGTCTGTCCTCTTGCCGTAGTGCTGCTATCTCTCCTCTGACGTTTTCTTCTCCCTCCCTTCCTTTCCTTCTTTCTTTTCTCCTCTTTGCATCCTCCTCCACTGTTTTTAGAAGTCTGGCTTTCTAGGGTTTCCTCTAGATCAGCATAGCTTATGGGAGCCAATGCTTCCTTAGAGGTTATGCTTACACACTTTCAGCCACTAAGGCCTCTGTCTTTCACCAATGGATTTGTGTGAGCATCAAGGGCTATATGAAAATTCAAGCAGTTTACAAATCTTCTGAAGAACTTTGTTTTCTGACACCTTTTTTCATATTGCTTGTGCGCATGTTCAAGGCCTCATACTGAACCAGAGTTGTGTTGATGTCTGGGACCTCCTCCTGTCTCCTGAGTATATGTGTGACCGTGTCCATACACTCAACCTTCCAGTCTGCTAGAGATAAGTAGGCACCCTCAAGGTCTGCATGACTCTAATTCCTCAAGTTTCCCTGTTAAATTTATGGCTAGTCTGGACAGCCTTTTGATTGCACCAACCAGGTTTATAACCTTAGGCTACTTCAATTTTCTCTTTCCTTGATTTTTGGCCATTGAAATTATCACTGTTTTCAATAACTGAGCATGAGTTTTCCCACATTCGTCTGCAAATGAAGTCACCACCCTCAGGCAGTGAAGCTGCTGATTTTCATTACTTTTCTTGGCCTGATTCAATGATTGCATCCGCAGAATTTAGTAATAGAGAGGGTGGGTAGGTGTAGAGAGGGGAGGGAATATAGAAAAAGCCCCAGACTAGAACACCACAGACTTCCACTGTGGTTAACAGAGGCTGCAAAGGTTTTCTTGAATAAAATTTTTTTCAAATTGCTTTATTCCTTTGGTCAGTTTCCAGAATGTCCGGAAATGGTTATTTTTTATAATTCTGTGCAGTTTTAAGTTGTTCCTTAGGAGGAGACTTCCCTGAATGCCTTACTTCACCATTCTGTACAGATAACAAATAGTAAATTGACAGTACCTATCATGTGGCAGGATGTTATTCCACCTTTTTGACTAATTCTTTTAATTTATGTTAATTCACTAAATTATTTATCCACAGTTTTATGAGATTGTTATTAACCCTATTTTGATCTTCTTGAGGAGGAGCTGAGGCAGACTAATTTCTCTAAAGTCATAACAAAGCACCCATATTTACTAACTGGGAAGTTTTGAGCAAATCATTGTTCATCTATGAAATTGAGATAATAATAATAATATGTACCCCATATAAAATTGTTATGAAGAGCAAATGTATATTTATATGTGAAAGTGGTATGTGGAAGTGGTATTTAAATGAGAAATAATATTGGTAGGATAATCTAAGAAAAGTTACTTATGAACAAAGTGAAACCTTGTAATTCCTATATTTTATCAATTGCGCAGGGCAGCGAGGTGGGAGACAAAGGTGCATTAATAATCAGTCACTGTCATTGTCCTTGGGTACTTTAAGAAAGATGAAATAACATAAGCAGCAAAGTTTTCCTTCAGTAAATGGTCCAGAAATATTGATATTACCTTTTTTGTAACAAAAAGCCCAAAGCATTTTTTCTGAATCACAGATCTTTAGATGAATTAGCAGGGGGATGTGGCTGTATAGCTCTTTTCTAAGCTTATGGAGATAGTGATGTGCTTTTAAAATAGGATAAAAAGAGATTATCATTTGAGCTAGTAAAGAATGTGGGGGTAGTCGCTCAGTAAAATACATTTTTGTTTACTGATGAATTGATCTTGAAAGCTGCTTAAAATGTGACCTACATTCAGATAAAAAATGAGACAGCTTATTGTTAGCAAGATTTGTAGTGAAGTGATTATAGAGAAATTAAGGTAGTTCACTTCTTTGCAAAGTGATAATGGTTAGTAGGCCTTTTAAATACAAAGGAGTTTTTAAAGATTATAGCAAATAAGAATCCCTTAACAAAAGATTCAATTGATTTACCTCTTCAACAGCTATTTATAAAGTGGCTACTACAAGGAACAAAGGAACAAATCATTATAATAGGTGCCATAAGAGAACAAAAATTTAATAGCGCCTCATCTGAGCAAGAAGACAGTGTGTCAAGGAAGATAAAGCACAAAACAAGAAGCCAGGCCACGAGGAAACCTATGAGAACAGTAAGACCATGGGAAGACCACAAGCCCAGTAAGGAAGATGCTTTGCTGTGTCACCAGAAGGAAAGATCACTGCTTTAATATCAGACATTAGAGACGAATTTGACTCAAGCCTTTATTTCCCATCCCCAAGTGATGAGAAGGAGGAACC
Organism: Aplodontia rufa; assembly: GCA_004027875.1. Lineage (NCBI taxonomy): Eukaryota > Metazoa > Chordata > Mammalia > Rodentia > Aplodontiidae > Aplodontia > Aplodontia rufa. The sequence goes on along the minus strand of PVKS010002928.1, from coordinate 43,651 downwards.
AGATAGCTCTAGTTTTATGTTGCTTATGGCTGTGTGACATTGGAGAAACTGTCTAACACAGAAAGCAGGCTTCTTCAGTGGCAAAATTAGCATTAATTTATTAATGCCAAGCTCTCAGTATTATTGTAATTATTAGATTAATTTATGATAGTACCTGACATGTAGTACAGTACTTATCAAAACCCAGTTGTGGTAGTAGTAGTGATAGTAGTGGTAGTAATCACTATTAATAGTGATTGCTTGTAATAATCACTGTGATTATTATAACAGTCACTATCATTGTATTAACATATTTATTGAGAATAGAGTAGACTGATGATTTTCATGGGACTGATAAGAAAAATCTGTTTGATTTTATGGAAGAGACAATCTTTGGCTGATAGGAATGAAAACTTCCTACACATACCCCGTAAAACTGGGCTCTGTGAGGACAGAGACCTTATTTTGTTTGCTACAGTATCCCTAGGATCTAACCAAGTACATGGGCAGTTCTAGGGGTTCAAAAACACATTTCTGGTGGATGGAACTAAAGGGCATCATATTATGGGAAATAAGCCTGACTCAGAAAGACAAGTGCTCAATGTTTTCTCTCATGTGTTAAAGCTAAAGAGAAAAAAAGGAGAGGATAAAGGTATTTCTCATGAACATAAAAGAAAGGTGGAGAAAGGGGACCACGCAAGAGAGGCAGGGAGGGGAAGTGGAGGTCCTGGGGAGTAAAAATAATCAAATAATATTATGTCCATGTATGAATATGCCACAATTAAACCCACTACTCTCTGTAATTACTGATTATGGATTTAAAAACCCACAAAACATATTTTTCTAAATTAATTAGAAATTAATTTAGCTTGAGTAAAGACATTACTGACATTACTGACATTAGTAATAACGGCCAAGAAAGGAGGTATATTTGGTCTAAGTTTAGCACAATTATTTGACTAAAAATGCTTTTGAATTAAAAAAAATTGAGTTTGTAGCTCAAAGTAGGTCAGAAACAGCTGAAGGATAATAGTCTTAGGAAAAAAGACAAATTACTTGAAGCTTCTTGAGCAGTGAAATTGTACAACAAAAACATTGCTTTTTAGGAAGATAAATCTTTTTAAAGGATAGTAGAAATATATTAATATGATCAGAAATATGTTTAGAAAATTGTATCAAATGAACTTAAGAAAGTGATAGATTGGGTGTGAAATGGGATGGTAGAAACTGATACCAAATGTAAAGAATGTATAAAGAATGTGTAAAGAATGTATATGGAAAAGAGGATTCCCTTAATAGAGATACAGAGTAGAGTGAATTATGCTTATAATTAGGCTAGCTGATCAGTTTGGGTTTGCTGTGCTGAGATTGAGGTAATATTAGGTCATTATTTAGGAAAAAAATATTGTATGGCTGAGATGAAAACTCAGGTAAAAGTTGTAAAACAATAAGGGGCAAAGTTTAGTGGTTGCTCATTCTGACAGAAGGAGAAGAAATGCACATAAATGCAGTGTCCTGAGCAATAAGGAGAAGACCAGTGAGGAAGAACCCCACAAGAGAAGGAAGAGGAAGTGTCAAGTGGTGGCCTCACCAGAGGGGGCAAATCTGCTGAAAACAAAGAAGGAGGAAGACTGGGGAATGATGATTGTATTTAAATGCGAAAAGATATTTGTGATCCTTTGGGCTTAACATTTGTATGGGTTAGAACACAAACAAGGTAGTAGGGGACTAAAGGAAAGAGTGAGGATGAGGAAGTGAAAGATTTTGATATTCTGCTGTGTACTGTAGACTTCTGATACCTAAATGAAAGAGACAACACTGTTGGCTGTATATCATCATATTCGTAAAGTCTCACCTTACAGTTCAGAACTCAGGGCTTTTTTTGCTTTTTGCTTTTTATTTTCTGCTTTTTCCTTCTGACTCTGTTTTGAGCTGTTGATTAGCTGGAACATTTCATTGATCAAGTGATTTTCATAGGGGCTGATGAGGTGAGGAAGGGGGCTGGACTGGACAGAAATCTTCATCATGATGTCTTTAAAAGCATTGATCCTCAACTCCACTTAGTGCTCGCAGAGAACATGTTGAAACTCATGAAATATTTAAACCCAAAGAACAAAACAGACTATTTCAGGCTGGAGCCAAGGGAATGCATTAAATCCACCTGTTAATATTCCTCCATCCTGTACACAGTGCAAAACAAGAGGCAAAACTGGTGTGAAATGTGCTGTTTACAAATCAGAGGCAAATCCACTTATGGGCACATTAAGCAACTTGATTTTCCTTCATTACAAAAAGCTTTAATCAAGACAACTTTGTATATATAAAGACTTTCTTTCGGGCTGGAGCTGTGGCTAAGCAGTTAGAGTGCTCGCCTGGCATGCACCAGGACCAGGGTTTGAACCCCAGCACCACATACACAACAAAGAATCACAAAAACAAACAAACAAAAAAAGATGAGAAACTAAATAAAATCCATTCCCTCTTTCTCTCTCACTCTTAGAGAAAAAAAAAACCTTTCTTTTTTATACATAAAATAACTCTTGGGGGTAAATCAAATTTTCAGAATTTATATATATTATATTATTTCGTTAGAGTCTTATTTGATTGTTAAAAAAATAACTTTCTGAATTTAAAAAAACTTTCAGTCATTTTCATTAATTTCTCCTGAAAAAAATAATAAGAAATTTTTGTCATGATTTTATAGATGGAAGAAAAATAAACTACCCAATTAAAAAACTGAAATTTATGGTTTCTAATTAGATTTTCAAAATGTAGTAATTTTTTTCTTTTCTGGACCTAAAGTTATGTGTAAAGGCTTAGTAGCAAACGCAGAGAAAACATAAAAAAAAATGTTTAGTAATGGAAGAGATTATAGAATAGTGATTAAATTTTTCTTTATTAAGTGGAAGCCGTGATTTAGCAGTTCATTGAGATTAAAAGTTTGTTTAATTAAGATTAGAAGTTTTAGATTAATATCAGACTTTACTGGTAGAACACATTCAGGTGAATAATAAGAATAATGTTCTTACCAAAATTAAAATTTTTAACTATTAATATCAATAATTATTTTTTATCATTTTATGCTTAGTTAGAAATATGAACTGGGATTAGTTTCTTATAATTCTGGATATTTTTAAACCAGTTTTATTGAAACTGAATTGTACTCTCATAATAACTTTCTACAAGGTAAATGCATACCTTGTATAAACCGAGTGACCTATACAGCTAAAACAGGAAAACTTTTGCTTACTACTAAATGTTTAAATAGTGATATCAACACACAAATGTGTATAATGCATGAGAAAGATAGATTCTAACAGCATGTGACAGAACTGATATGAAATTTAGGTATTTTGATAATACCTCTTAAGATTGAGAAAGGTAAAGTTTTCAGACTTTGAAAAAGGGCATTAGTTGAAGAATGTGATGGACATTTTAATTGTCTGCATGCAAACCTCCCAGCTTTGTTTCCTTCTGGTTTTGGGGTGGTGGTGCTGAGGATCAAACCCAGGGCTTTGTGCATGCTAGGCAAGCACTCTGTCACTGAGCTAAACCCTAGACCTTTTCAGACAGTGTCTCCTTAAGTTGCCCAGACTTATCTCAAACTTGGGATCTTCCTGCCTTAGTCTCCTGAGTAGTAATACAGGTGTGCACCACTGCTTCTGCCCAGCCCAGCTTTATTCAATGATGCTTTTGTCCTGATTAGAGCTTCCATTCTGGTGGGTTGACTCTTACATTTTTAGCACTTGATCATTTTTTATACATTCAGCAAAGATTTTTAAAGTATAAATGTCATTAAAAGATGGGGCTAGTGAACATTAAGTGAACAATAGTCTTCTCTATTTGTCCTTTCTTTAGATAAAGGTAGAACAAAAAATGCCTTCTCTCTTTCTCTCTCAAGGGAAAAAAATGATACCTTTTATTTATTCCAGAAACCTTAGATCTTTGAAGTATACAAATGAGGAAGAAGCTAAAGAGTGGAGCCAGGAAGAGGGTGTGGTATTGTCATTTGATTTCCTCTACCCTGGGTAACCTCTTAGATTAAGGAGAAGGGACATAACAAAGAAGCTCACTGGTTAGAGAACTATAATCTGGTAATATTATGGTAATATAGGGTCGTTGCAATAGAGAGTAATAAGAAAATGATAAAGATTGGTTCAGGTGCAGTACAGGGGAGAAAAGTCCTGATAGTAGAAGGTCAGAGCAGGGAGAGACCTCAACAGTCGTCTGCCTGCATGAGAAAATTGAAGCATCCTAATCTAACCAAGGTACGTAACCTAGCATGTTAAGCCAAAGAATTTGGCTCTATGGTCAGTGCTCTATCCAGAAGAGCACTTTGAAGAATACCTGCCCATGAACACATTCAGCTCACCTGACCTCCTCCATGAAGCCTTTTCTGACTGGTTACTGGTGAAGCCATCTGTTACCTCCCCTACTTTACCTCTGTAGTCTGCAGGCACCCATATCACTGTGGTTCATGCTTCATTTAACTTCTCTTCCCCTCCCCTTCTCTCCCTCTTTCTCTCTTTCCAGTAGACTGAATTATTTGAGGGCAGGACCATATCTCACTCACCTTTGTTCCTACAAAGCTGGTTATTATTTCCAGCACATAATAGGTGCTCAATAAGTGTTAATGTTTTAATTCATTTATTAAACATTTAAATTAGAAATTACCACTGAATATGGGTAAACATTTTCCTTAAATGGACGAATTAATTCAGGACAGAAGTTGTTAGGGGTTGCCTATAATAATATAAAGATGAATAAGGGTTAAGGACAACTCAGGTTATTTGGTTCTAAACATTTTTCTGGAGACCAGCTGTGAGCAAGGTACAATGGTAGGAGCTACAGGTATACAAAAATGAAGAAGATGCAAACTATGCTGTCATGAAGATGGGGATGTAAGGAATGCCACGAGAACAACCAGGAAAGTGAGCACGCATAGCAGAGGAATACAGAAGTCAATACTGGGCAAAAGTATACTCAAAGGAAAAAAGACCGAAGTGAATAGGTATAAAGGTGGGAGAAGGTTCAGTTGATATAATACTCTGAGTGAAGGTCACAGTGACCTGATTTGAGAGAAAAAGCTAAGGTGATTCCTGTCCATAGTGGTGTATTTTAGATGGGATCAAGAAACAGATGATTGGGTTAGGGAAAGCTTTTTAGTGGATTTTGCAATAGAAATTTTGTTTCCTTAAGTTGATATTTCATATTATTGAGTAAAAATCAGCAAAACTTCAGTATTTGATCAAATAAATCTAACACTTACAGATCTGTTATCCAGAACCAATAATAATAATAGTTCTCACTATTTACTATGTGCCAGAGAGTTAACATGTGCAATCTCATTTATTCCTCTTGATAATTTCATGAAATAAGGTCTAGGAAAATGATTGTGTGAGATTTTAGCTAAGTTTCTTGATCACTTAAGATGTGTATCAAGTTGTTCATATACGTTATCTAAGTTAATCTTCACAATAACCATATGAAGAAAGTACAATTGCATAATTTTACTCATGAAGAAACTGAGATTTTTAAGAAATTAAGGAATTTGTATATATTCACACACATCATAAATGTTGGAAAGGAGATTGAAATCTGAGTCATTTTTTTCTTTCTGAAACCTACATTGAACCTACTGAGCTTATGAGAGTGCAAAGGAAATTCAGGTATAAAGAGCAGTAAAACATCATGACATGTTTGTTATAATACATCCTCCAAAAGAAAGGAAGGATAAACATGGGCCAAGTACTAAGGAAAAGATACATAAACAAGCGTGTGTATGTGTAGGTATGCACACATGCTCACATGTATGTGTATGCATGTAGGTTTGCTGGGGTGTGTGATGGTGATATAACACTGCCCAATCAGGGCTCATAAAACAGATGGTCTTGGAAGTAAAGGTACATGAACTATAAGGGAAAAAAAGTCCAAAGTACAAAAATATTTGTACACCTAATAAATTTCATTTCTTGGTTTATTGATTCATCTGTCTGCTCATTTATGTAGGCATAATGCCGCTATGTGATAGGCCCTGTGCTGTATGCTGCAGCCACTTAGGAAGAAAAGTGCACATCCTGTGTCTTGCTCTGAAAGTGGCAAGAGACCATGGGAACCTGAGACTCTGGTATCCATCAGCGTCACCATCTTTTCAGAGTCCATTAGAAGCGTAGTTATGCTAAAGCAGTGATATTCAGAGATCAATCTCATCAACTATATAATAATTACATATAATAGGGGTAAGATTAGTATGGCATCTATTATATTATATTTGTAAACAGATCTACACAAACCTTGCATGAGGTATAAGTGGGGCTATGCATGTGTAGACAACTGAAGCTGGATTCTTATCTTTCACCCTGCACAAAAATTAAATCAAAATGGGTCAAAGATCAGGATATTAAGCCAACAACTTTAAACATACTAGAAAAAGAAGTAGGGTCAACACTACAGGACATAGGAGTCGGCAGCGTCTTCCTTAACAAAACTCCCATGGCTCAAGCAGTAAACTCAAGAATAAATGAATGGGATGCGATTAAACTGAAAAGCTTTTCCATAGCTAAAGATCTAGTCAAGGGCATCAAGAGAGAATCTACAGAATGGGAGAAAACCTTTGCCTGCTACACCTCGGACAGAGGGCTAATATCCACAATATACAAGGAACTAAAGAAACTAAACAACAAAATCACAAATAATACAATCAATAAATGGGCTACAGACCTTAAAAGAAACTTCTCACCAGAGGAAGGCCAGAAATCCCTTATATATATGAGAAAATGCTCTACAATATTAGCTATAAGGGAAGTGCAAATCAAAACTTCAATGAGATACCACCTCACTCCTGTTAGAGTGGCAAAAATGAAAAATTCTAACAACAACAGATGCTGGAGGGTCTGTGGGAAAAGAGGAACACTGTCACACTGCTGGTAGGACTGCAAAATGGTTCAGCCACTGTGGAAAGTACTGTGGCGAATCCTCAAAAAATTAAGGATGGAACCACCTTATGACCCAGCTATCCCACTCTTGGGTATTTTCCCAAAAGAGTTAGAATCAGCATATTATAGTGATGTGGCTTCATCAATGTTTATGGCAGCTCAGTTTACTATAGCTAGATTATGGAACCAACCCAGAAGCCCTCACTCGACGAGTGGATACAAAAACTTTGGTACATATATACAATGGAATACTACTTGTCCATTAGAGAAGACGATATTATGACTTTTGAGATCAAATGGATGGAGATGGAAAGAATTATGCAAAGTGGAGTATCCCAATCTCAGAGATTCAAGGGCTGAATGTTTTCTCTCATCTGTGGAAGCTAGAATACATAGGGAAGCAGTATGTTAGACAGCTAAGCTAATAATAACTTCAAATTGTATGATTCTCAACGCAACAGGGAGATGACTCCCTAGATTGGAGGAGTAGGTTGGGGGACAGGGTGGGGGAAGGGCTTAGGAAAATCACCTAGGAGACGGGAGGATTCGAATATAGGGGAATCATCTCAGAAGGTGATCTCTGATCTCTATGAGATATCCATTTAACTCAGAGGTTCTTCTGGGGGAAACAGTAACATGGGGAACCCAAGCTGGGCATCCGTGACATAGCATTAGCCCTAGATAACAAAGTGTATATATATTTGTTCTTGAATGTTTGATAGTGTTTCCCCCTCAATTGTAACTCTATATCATCTAATAAAAAATTAAAAAAAATAGTGGGGCTATGGCTCTAATCTTCCTCTATATTTCATATATAGGGCATCATACTTCTATGAGATCTCAATATACTTGTGTTTTGGTGCCTCTTTAAAGGCTGAATATTTCTTGGAAAAACGGATATATCTTAAAATATTTATTTTTTTCAGTATCTATCACCATGTTTGGCCTTTCATGCATGCCCAGTAATTGTTCATTGGGTGGAAATGCATTTAGTCTAAAGAAGCCAATGATTTGATATTTCTGTTTCAGAACATTTTTTGTGACATGAGGAATGTATAAGCATTCATTCATTTTGGAGTTCAGTGTGATTGTAGCTTTATTGAAACTATGAAGTTGGTAAAGAGCAAAACATTTTTAGGAGAAATCATTATTTAGTATTTTTATTTCAAAACATTAAAAATTAAAGAACATTAAAACAATATCATATATGTATTCATGAAAAACTTCTTTTCAGGAGTTAAATGTATCTCAAAAACAAATTTTATTATCATCAAGGTAGGTAGGTATGATAGTGCTAAGGGGGGGTGATAAAGACAGTAAAATTTAAAAAAGGTTAGAGAAAAAATATTTAAAGCATTAAAAGTTTATGAAATCAGAACTTTAATTACAAGTTTAATTTGCATGGGCCTTGGGCCACTCCCTTTGTTTAGTTGCCATGATGCCAGGAAGGCTATGTGCAGTATAGGACAATATGTGGCATCTCTCTGATTTTCTTTTATTTTTTTTAATTTTTGAACAACTATACAAGTTTTTAACAAAATAAAATAAAATGTGTATAGATTCTGGATATTACAATTACCCCCAGGAGTGCCCCCTCCAATTACCCACCCTTATCCCTCCCTTCCCCTTCCCACAATATCTTTAAAAAAGGATTATGTTGTATAGCATTACATCTTATCTGGATTTAGCACATGATAATAGACCAACTTTCTCAGTGGCCAGGGTCTAGTCCCAACCTCCACAGATGAGTGGAGACAATCGACCATTAGTTCTCTGAGTTAAGCTGATTTTACTCAGCATAATTTCTTCTTTTTTGATTTTTTGTTAAGAAATTTATTTGTTGAACAATAAAACATGTTTCCAATGGAATAACATAATATATTTATATTCTGAAAATTAGATTTACCTCCTTTAGCTCCCCCTAATTACCCACCCTTATCCCTCCCCCTTTCCCCCCTTCTTCCCAGTACATCTCTATGAATGCCTTAAGTTATATGTCACTATGCATTATCAGGGATTAATATATGAGAGCTGACCACCTTTCACAGTGGTCAGGGTTTAGCTCTAGCCTCCACAGATGAGTGAAGACATTTGACCCTTGGTTTTCTGGGTTATGCTTATTTTATTCAGCATAATTTCATCCATAGCCAGGTAAATACCTTCAAAGGCTACAATATCATTGTTTCTAATTGCCGAGTAGAACTCCATGGTATATATGTACCACAGTTTTTGGATCCATTCATCCATTGAGGGGCATCTTGGTTGTTTTCATAATTTAGCTATTGTAAATTGAGCTTCTACGAACATTGGTTTCACTGTGTCACTGTAATGTGCTGATTTTAAATCCCCGGGAAAAATACCCAGGAGAGGAATAGCAGAATCATACAGTGGATTCCTCCTAGTTTTTTGAGGATTCTCCACACTGCTTTCCCATAGGGGCTGTACCAATCTGCAGTTCCACCAACAGTGTGCTAGTGTGCCTATCTCTCCACAGCCCCTCCAGCATCTATTATTGTTTATTTTCACCAATCTGACTGGCGTGAGGTGAAATCTGCAAGTACTTTTCATTTCCATTTCTCTGATTACTAGTGATTTAGAGCACTTTCTCATGTATTCATTGGCTTGATCAACATCCTCTTTTGAGAAGTTTCTATTTAACTCTTTGGCCCATTTATTGATTGGGTTATGTTTTTGAAGTTGAGATTTTTGAGGATTTTGTGGATTCTGGATATGAGGCTCTTGTCAGAAGACTCACAGTCCATGATTCTCTCTAATTTTGTAGGAAATCTCTTGACAAAAATGACTGTTTCCTTGGCAGTGCAAAAGCTTTTTAGCTTTATGACATCCCAATCACTGATTTTTTACTTTACTTCCTTCACTTTAGGAGACACATTGAGAAAGTCTTTGCCTACTCCCAAATGCTGAAGTGTTGAACCTAATTTGTCTTCCATCACTGGCAAGATAGTTGGTTTAATTCCTAGGTCCTTGATCCATTTTGATTTGATTCTCATGCAAGGTGAAAGATAAGGGTCTAATTTCAACTTTCTGAAAGTGGCTGACCAGTTTGTCCAGCACCATTTGTTGAAAAGACTCTCTCTCCTCCAAGTAATATTTTGTCCCCCTTTGTCAAAAATCAGATGCTTAAAGATTTGAGGGTTTGTTTCAGGGTTTTCTATTCCATTGGTCTTCCTTCCTATCTTGATACCGTTACCATGCTGTTTTTGTCACTACAGCTCTATAGTATAGTTTTAGATCTGGTATAGCAAAACCTCCAATTTTGTCTTTCTTGCTTAGTAATGTTTTGGCTATTCTGGGTTTCTTATTGTTCCAAATAATTTGAGAATTGCTTTTTCTATATCCGTAAAGAATGACTTTGGTATCTTAATAGGGATTGCATTGAGTCAGTCTATATAGTGCTTTTGGCAGAATGGCCATTTTTATTATATTAACTCTGTCTAGTAACCAAGAGCATGGAACATTTTTCCATCTTCTTAGGTCATCTTGGATTTCATTCTTCAATGTCCAATAATTTTCATTGTAGAAATCTTTAACTTCCCTTATTAGGTTAATTCCCAAGTATTTTATTCTTTTCGAGGGTATTGTGAAATCCATCTGATTTTCTGACCACCATAGAAACCTACCAGCTGTCACCACAGACTCATCAGGTTCAAAAAAAATCAACTTTCTAAAGAGAAACTCATCTTTCTAAACTGGGAAATTCCATTTATTTTGTTGACTCTCCATGTCTACAAAAATTCCAGTCCTCTCATTTTTCTAGTCATCAAAGTGGACAGGAGACTCTACATGATGATCAGGAGGAGTCGCAATAACAGGAACCTCAAGCACACATCTGTCCAAACCCCACATTGTCAGGAGCACAGAACATTACCAGGGGACTTATATATTACCAGAAGTCTTACTGGTTCAGAAAAATACATGTATTTGCAAAACTCTTTTCAGAAAGAAAGCTTAATTATTTGAAAGTCATATATTGAAAAGCTGAATGTAATTAGAGTGAGACATCAAGGCAGATTCACTCAAAAGTTGATTGTCTGTAAACCTCCTCCTGGAAGACAATGGAAACGTTCATAACACAGTTTAGATTTTGTTGAATGAGGATGCACAAGATTATGGCTAGAGGTAATTATGGTAGATATTCCTTGGTTCTTCATCACAAATAAGCATACTCTCTCTCAATAAGTGAGGAAAAAAATAGATTGTGCTGCTACACTGGTTTGAAAAGGCATCCATGTCTGTGAATGTCAACACCCATAGTTATGTACTTCTCACAAACATGGAGGTATTCTTAGTTCCTCTATCTCATCCTTTCCATTAAAGGTCTCTGCCAAATGAGGCTATGGAATTTCTTGTCTGAAGTGTCAGACAGAATATAGACCTTTCTCTTCTATGATGAGAGAATAGTCAGCAGGGCCTCTCAAATATCTTTCTTGAAATCCCACATTGGCTCTTGTGACTCCATGTTTTAAATGTTCCACAATGAGGGTTGGAATGTGGACTTACCCATGCTAACAATCTTTTACTCTCCTGTGATTTCACTAAATTGTATTATACACATGGGGTGCTTGTTTTTAAAAAGAAAATGACACGTTGAGTAGTACCTTCTATTCTTATGAAGAGAGCCTGGGTACTGTTGAAATTCGCAAATAATACTATTTTCTTAGGTTGAAAACAAAGGACCTATAGAATACATATAAGATGTAGTTCACCTAGCTGGCTGGAGAATTTTGGAATACTAGTTCGGATACACATGTATAATGCTTCTGGGATCTAAGAGGCACCATTTATGATCCTGGAAAGGTTAATAGGCTATCACTACGCAGTGTATGCCACTAAAATATTCTTGTATCTTAAGCATCTCCCGACAGAATTTGTTTTACCCTGAATCTTACGATATTTATTATCAGAGCCTTGTTTTTCTGTCTTTGAAGTTGTTTTTTTCTCCCCAGTTTGCAACACTTTAATAATGTGAAGGACTTGTAGAGAAGCACTGAAGCAAAGAAAAGCTTCATGGAGCCGTACTGCGAGAATGAAACCTATCACATTAATTCAGCCTTCCCTCACCGCCCTCCTCCTATCAAATAGGAGGTCATAAAAAGTGAACAAGAAATTCAAATGAAAGCATACATATATAGGGAGCTTCAGGGTTTATTTTTTATTACATTTGCATGTGCTGAACAAAAACTTTCATAAAGCTGCTAAAGCTTTCTTTCTGATATTGTCAAGTCTTTTGTGTGAGTCATTAAGTTTCTGAAGCCCAGAAAATCAAATTTGGTTTAGGGCTGTTTGATAGTGTAGTAACACAGCAAAATGTGATTAACCAATTAGCTCATGTAATTGAATAATCAAAAATATGCTCTGAGAGATTAGCAGACATGCATTAGACCATTACCATTGTCATTCTGCGTATGTACTGATTGTATAAGTACAATTGCACCTTCAGTTGATGCTACTGTTTCCAAATTCCTTATATAGGAGAATCCTCAGACATCTGTTTCTAAGTCAGATAAGTAAATTCATTCATCCACTCTTTTTCCCTTCATCAGTTCTCTCTTGATAGGTGCTGTCTTAGGTGGTGATGAGTCCATTCTTCCTTCCATTGAGCTCTCAATCTGCAAGCAATTTGTTTAAATTCTTCTAAGATAGAAAAAGAAATTGAAGTTAGAACCTCCAGAGTTATAATTTTTAGTTAAATATTAGTCTCCTTGTCTGGTTACTAAATTCTAATGATGTTGCCAAGAAACAAATTAGAAAAAGGAAACGACTAAGTTTGAGAATTTTCTTGCTCAGAGGTATTGCTTGGCTAAGAAAAAAATCTGTGATGGGTAAAAATGAGAATTGAATATTTGTTAGGTTATTTTAAAGCAATCCTTCATAATTCTGTATGCACATCTGTTGAAATCTAAGGTGCCTGACTGTACTTAAAATATATTTATTTCTTCCTGTAAATTCAAATCAATTCAAAGTTTGGTTGGATAGTTGAAACAATTTCTCACTAAGAATTTCAAAACATATCATACTTTGCTTTTTACTTATTGCTGCAGAAGTGCTTGGGCATGGTTACATGATCCAGGGATTCCCAACAAATGTATTAAAAGAATATTGAAAATAAATTACCGGAGCTTGGACCAATAAAGAAAAAAAATTCTTAGCAGACACAGACATTCTTAATGCTATTTTATTACTAAAAAAATGACATAAGTGTGCTGCTGTTATCATTGATTTTTAAGGTCATAGTTTACTGTTCATTTATAAAATCTTAAAAGATACCGGGAAATCATTTCTTTTGTAATTATTTAATTGCCTCTAGATAATTTGTTCTTTGTAAACTCAATTTGTATCTTGTACTGTTCCCTTCATGCAAAAAAAATACACAAATCACAAACTGCTAACAGATGCAATAATCCTTGATTATTTTTGTTGTATCTCATTTGCATATTTTACAAGAGGTTGTATTATATTTTATTTTGAAGATATGTAATCACAAATACCAATAAAATGTGATTTATTCATAGCCAGAATGAAAATTTAGCTCCCAAACATTTTTAAAAATGTAGCTTCTCCTCAATTTGTATTTAATACCTCTCTCTTTTTTTTTATTTACAGGTCAATGGGACAGAAATTGAATATGAATTTGAAGAAATTACATTGGAGAGGGTAAGAAAACTAACTCAAAGCCCTATTTTGTAGTCTACACTCTAAGTCCTCATTGGTTGTCTTGTGAAATTGTACAGTTGTGTATTATAAACCGAAAGTTTCCCACAGGACTCACAGTGGGAATATCAGTGAAATGCTTGCAGTGGAGAGCAATGAGACAGCAGACCAAATAACCAGAATAAATTGCATTGCTAGGAAATATATTTGGAGAAATAAATGCAAAAATAAAAATGTACCATGAGCTTATATAGTACTTTATTCTTAATATTTCTATTATTAGTGTTTTGGCCATATATTTCTAAGATATGTTGCAAGATAATATCATTTATGTGATATTGATATTATCAGAATTAGTAACCATGCATATTCTATTTAGCTTTAAAGAAGAGTTATGAATATTAAAACCACCCCCATAGGGAAAAAGAGCAACCTTGGAGAACTGTGCACGTAGGCTGAAAGGACCTTGACAAAGGCCCCTGAGACATGAAGGGAGCTTGCGCAACTCAGCAACTCAAGTCTTTATGTATTTTAGATATTTTACAAAACAATAAAATCAAAGACCATCTAGAGAAAGAAATGACCAAAAGGCATTAGCAGGACGTTCATTATAAAAGAAAAGGCCAATAGACTGAAAACCAAGAAGCAAAGAAAGACAAGGAGAGTAAACAGGCGGTGTCTGTAACTGGCAAAAATTTTAAAGGGATGTTGATATCTACTGAGTGATCTCCAATATTAGTATAGTCCTAAAAGAGCAATTTGAAAATAAGAATCAAATGCCTTAAAAATGGGCACACTTTCGGATCCACAAATTATACTAATAGGAGTGCACAAACACACACAGAATGCTCAGATTGGTATTGTTTATAATAGTAAAGTCTGAAGAGGGGGTTTAATAATATGTTATTATATGCTCATATAATATAAATAAATTATATTTAAATAGTATCTTAGAAAAATATTTAACTGCAAAGAAATGCATTCTATCCAGATTATATTATTAAATTTAAAAATCAAGTTTTAAAATGGTATAAACAGAGAACTATACATACATAATATGCATATATAAACACTATCATTAAACCTAGAAGGATATGCACCAAAATGTTAAAAGTGGATGCATTTTTTAGGAACTTAGGAGTAATTTTAAGTTTCTTCTTCTATTTCCTAACCATTTTACTATAAGCATATAACATTTGTAATAAGAAATAAAATATAAGTATTTCTCTGTAAGACATCATTGAAGTATGAATTAAAACTCTAGGCCTGTATTTTGAAATCATATCAACCTTTTAATTTACTGGTTATTTACTTTCCTGAGTCAGGGAATTTCTCCTTTTACCTAATTTTTATTGACGGTGAGTGGTTTTAATAGGAAATTTACATTGTAAGTTAAGTGTTAGACAGATGGGGTCTTTAATACTTCCATTATGCACTTTGATAAAATGTTAATAGCATGCTAAATAGAGAAAAGTGAAGTTTGTGGTAAAATAGTTCAAATAAGAAAAAAATAACACACTTCTAAATCACTAAGCTCTTCTGCAGGGCTGGCTGACTGATTTGTGGGGTACAATGGAAAATGAAAATGTTGAACCCTTCTAAATGCAAGACCTTTACAACTGAGCAGGTCTCACCTATAAAGCCAGCTTTTGTCCCTCCCAACTGCACAACACACATAAGTAGCTTGTCTATCATTATTTGGTTAGGCTGGTTTTATAGGTCAAAAAATAATTAGATGTTAATGGTGTGAGAGAGGGCATCTAGTAGGATTCAGGTGACTGTGGGTTCTGATGCTTCTTGCTTCCTGATCTTGAGCCTGGCATCTTATCTTCCTCACTGCCTGCACTCCTATTCCCAGGCATACTCAGAACATTGTCATTATTAGCTTCACCCCTTCCAAAGACACTTCATCTGTGTCCCCCTCTTCAAAAATTCGTCAACCCCCAAGGGGATTTAAATCACTGATTTCCCCTCTGTTTTCTTGCTTCCTTATGCCCTCCCTTCCTTCCTCACCTAGTAGATACTCTGTTAGCTGGTCCATCACTGTAATTTTTCTTTTCATATACTCTTTAACAGTTTTTTCCTTCTCTCTCCCTTTTTGTGCTCATCCAGAAAATCACCAGTTGTGGTTATCTTACCATGGTTAATTGGTCACCTTACTCATTCTATGCCAGCACCTAAGTAATTGGACAAGGAAGGAGAAACACTGATTTATCTCAATTTATTATTTTAGTGTTCACTCAAGTGCATTCTCAAAATCTCCTGGCAATTCTTCTAAGTACCGTGTGCTAACCGATTGTGCAACTGGAGCTCCTCCTGGCAATTCTTAATAATTTCTATTTTTAATTTGATTGACATAGTCTTACATATTGGAGGGATTCATTGTTACATATTCACACATAGATAGATATTGACAAAGTTAAGGCTGATCCTAGTACAATATCAGCCCACTTCACTACTCCCCACTACTCCACACTCATGTTTTCTATGCTTTGCCGCTATGTTATAGATAGAAATAAGCATATATATGGGTATTAATTTTGGAATTTTCTGATCTTCTCTGCCCACCTAATTTGGTTTCTCATGGAAGTCAAGCGTTCCCAGTTGCATTGATAACCCCCCTAATTCCTGCCTCCTCTTCCTTCCTCCTTCCCTTTTCCCCCCAGCTTCATAGTTATAGTTCCCCCTGCTTATGTGAAAATTCACCTATGTTAAGTTTATTTTTTGAGCTTAGCTAACTTTCTACCTATCTTAGGTTTTACTCTAACTTCCACACATGAGAGAAAAAAATCCAGCCCTTAAGTCTCTGAGTTTGGGATATTTCACTCAGCATAATTTTTTCCATATCCATCCATTTGGCTGCAAATGCCTTGATACCATTCTCTCTAATAGCAAAGTATATATTATATTGAGCTGCTATAAACGTTGATGTAGCTTTGTCCCTATAGTATGCCAATTCTATCTCTTTTCGGAAAATACCCAAGAATGGGATAACTGGCTCATAAGGTGGTTCCAGCCCTAGTTTTTTGAGGAGTATCCACATTGCTTTCCAGAGTGGCTATACAATTTTGAAATTCCACCAACAGTGTGAAAGTGCTGCAACCCCTCCAGCATCTGTTATTGTTCATATTCTTCATGCCACTTCACTCTGACAGGAGTGAGGTGGAATATCAGTGAAGTTTTGATTTGCATTTCTCTGATTGCTAGTAATGTAGAGCATTTTCTCATATATTTATTAGCTTCTTGGAATTCCTGTTTATTTCCCGAGCCCATTTATTGATTGGATTATTTGTGGTTTTGGTGTTCAGTTTTTTGAGTTCTTGTATATTCTGGATATTAGCCCACTGTCATAGGTGTAGCAGGCAAACATTTTCTTCCATTCTGTAGGTTCTCACTTGAAACTCTTGACTAATTACTTGGCTGTGCAGAGGCTTTTTAGTTTAATAGCATCCCACTCACTTATTCTTTAATTCTTATGGTATGGTAGTCTTGTTAAGGAAAGTGGTGCCTACTCCAATGTCGTGGAGTGTTGATCCTATTTTTTCTTCTCTCAATTATATAGTTACTGGCTTAATTTCTAACTTTTTGGCCCATTTTGTGCAGGGTGAGAGACAAGGATCTACAGGGATTATATTTACTTTATAAAAAATATTTGGAAGGGTTCCAACCTTTTTAATTTCATGGAACAGCTTACAAAGGAGAGGTGTTAATTCTTCTATAATGGTCTGGTAGAACTCTGCAGAGAATCCATCAGGTCCTAGGCTTTTCTTTTTAGGAAAGCCTTTGATTGCTATTTTAATTTCACAACCTGAGATTGGTTGATTTAGGTTTTCAATGTCCTTCCATGTTGATTAGGGAATGTCATATGTGGCTAGGTATTTGTCCATTTCGTCTAGATTAACAAACTTGGAAAAGTATATCTTTTCAAAATAAATTCTGATATTTCTCTGGATTTTGGTTGAGTCAGCAGTGATTATCTCCATTTTTGTCCTTGATTTTGTTGATTTGGTTTATTTTGTTGATTCTTCCTTTTGGTGAGGTTGACTAGGAGTTTCCTGCCTTCTGTTGGGTTTGGGATTCAATTGTTCCTCTTTTATAGGGATTTGAGTTGGAGCATAAGTCTATTTATTTAGGCTCTCTCCTGAGTTTTGATAAAGGTACTCAGTGCTATAAATTTACCTCTTTAGAATGCTTTCATAGAATCCCATAGATTCCCAACCTTCTCATTTATTTCTAAGAACTTCTTGATTTCTGTTCTCATTTAATCTTTGGTCCATTCTTCATTTAAGAGGTTATTATTCCATCTCCAAGTACTTGTGTATTTTCTGTTGTTTGTCTTGCTGTTAATTGTTAAGATCATACCATTCTGGTATGACAGGATACATGGGATTATATCAACTTTTTTGTATTTGTGAAGATTAGGATGTGATCTATTTTGGAGAAGGATCCATATGCTTCTGAGAAGAAGATAAACTCAGCTGATTCGGGATGGAATATTCTGTAAATGTCTGTTAAGTCCAATTGTTTTAATAGAGTTGTTTAGGTTAGATATATCTTTATTGATTTTTTTTGCTTTGATTGTCTGTCTATTGTTTATAGTGTTGTATTAAAGTCCCCTAGTATTATTGTGTTGAAATCAATAAAAAGTTTAATATCCTTGAGCATTTTTTCCATATTTTTGGGAGGGTTATAATTGGGGGAATAATTGTTAACTCTTATTACGTCTTCTTGATGTATTATTCCTTTTACTATAATGTAGTTATTATCATTATCCTTTCTGACTAATTTTTGGTCAAAATTAACTTTGTCGGATATAAGGATCACAACACCAGCTTGTTTTCTTAGGCCACAAGACTGGTAGGCTTTTTGCCAACCTTTCACCTTCAATCTGTGTCTATTTTGGGCTGTGAGGTATGTCCTATAAGCAGTATATTCTTGGATTTTGTTTTTTGATACTGTCAGTCAATCTGTCTTTTGATTGGGGCATTGAGTCCATTCACATTCAGTGTTAAAATTCAGTGTGTGATTCTCGGTCATGGCATTGTGATCATTGCTGTATCTTGTGCCATCTTTAATATTTTTGTAAGTTATGTTTTTATTTACTTTTTTCTGTTTATGGGCTTTGGAAGTTGTTAGCTTATTCTTCTGTATGAAGCTGTTTTTGAGTATTTTCTGTAGAGCTGGTTTTGCTTTCATATGTCTTGCTAGTTTGAACTTACCATGGAAGTATTTTATTTTCCCATCACATTTAAAGCTGAGTTTTTCAGGGTATAGTATCTTTGACTGAAAATTATTTTCTTTCAATATTTGAAAAGTATCATTCCATACTCTCCTTGTATTTATTGTCTGGGGTGAAAAATCCATAGTGATCTCTATTGGTCTGCCTCTGAATGTGATTTGGGATTGTTCCCTTACTGCTTTTAAAATACTTTCCTTGATTTCTCTGTTATTCATTTTATATATGATTGTCTCAGTGAGTTTCTCAGTGAATTTGGTTAGGTCTGTTTGGTGTCCAATAGGCATCTTGAATTTGAATTCCTGGATCAATTCTGATATGAGGGAAATTTTCTTTGGCTATCTCATTGAGAAGATGCTTTATGCCATTTGTTTGTTTTTCTATTCATTTGTTTCTCCTCAATTCTCTATTCGTTTGTTTCTCCTCAATTATTCTCATGTTATTTCTTATCATCACACTTCTTGGAATTTCTGATCATACTCAGTAAGTTTCTTTTCTTATTTATCCTCCTTGCACTCAAAGTTACTCAGCCTGTCTTCATTGTCTGATGTTCATTCTTCGAGAACTGAGGTTCTATTTTCTACTGAGTTTACTCTGATATTAGTATCTTCCAATGAGCTTTTAATTTGGTTGACTGTGTTTTCCTTGCCCCACTTCAGCTGGGTACCCAGGAGCCATTGGCAGTCTTGTGGATCCTGGTGCAGCTGCAAGGGTCTCTTGATGATCCCAGGGGAATGACCGGCCTGAACTGAGCCCTCCTGGGACAGCTCTTGCCCCAAACTTCATTGTTGTGAGGCCCCTATTTGCCCCAAAGAGATGTTGTCTGAGGCAGTTTCAGCCCCAGCAAAGTGGGGGTGGTGAGAAGAAGACACCAGCCCAGTCAGACCCATGCCTGGGGAGATCTCAAATGCAAACTCAAGGGCATGGCAGCCAAGTCCCACTTGTAGCACACAGGGCCTATGGGTCTGCTTCTGTTCCCAGATCTCAGGGACTGAAAGCAGAGGAAAGAGTTGGTCCCAGGGTGCCCCTTCTGTTCATAGGTAACTGAAGCTGAAGGTAATTTCTGCCTAACCTGAGAGGGCCAGGCAATATTTGTGCTCCAGAGTTACAGGTCCTACAAGCTGGTCCTACCCAACCCATGTATGTCCTGTGGAACCAGCTGTGATACAGTGTCCTGAAATTGAATTCAGCCTGGAGTGCATAGGTCAGGGGTGGGGGAGGAAACCTCTATTTGAGAGTCATAGGACCAGTAGTGAGAGTCCGCTGGGCCCACAGTCCCTGGGGTAGACAGTCAGAACAATGGGGTCCTGGAGTGGTCAGGTACCTGATGGTGCAGCCACTGGGGTGACCTCCAATCTGAGGTCCTGGTTCTTGGAGCAACTGCTTAGACCACCCACTGAGTCAAAATGGGGATCGCCCCAGCTCACTGTGGCCAGATTTGGCGGGGGAGGTGGTCTAAGGTGTGTGTAGTTATACAATCCATGGGTTCCACCATGGAGCACAGCATAAGCTCTTCTGATATCAGAAATATCTGTGCCAATTTGTCCTTCCTCTTTTTGTGTGTGTGCCACTCCCTCCCCTCTGTGCCCATCCAGCAGCCCACCAGGTGGGTGGCAGTCCTTGCAGTCAGAGCTGCTATTTCCCTATTTGGATTTCTTGTTTGCTTAGTTTATTCAAGCCTCTGCATCTCTGAATTTCCTTGCTTGGATATTACTGAGTTTAGGCAAAAATTTTGACGTTCACCCACCTTACAAACTGGCACTTCTCCCACCATTGTCATCCTGCGTCACTGAGAGATCTCCTGCCAGTCACCATCTTCTAAGCCTTAATCATTTCTTTATGGGAAATAAAAACAAAAACAAAAAAAAAAAACTTTCTTCTTCACTGAGATAACAATATCTCATCTTATAATCTCTTCAAATCCAAACAAAAACTCACTGATCTTCATTTTGAACTGTTGAATTCTTTCCTTTTTCCTTGAGAAAAACCAAGCATTTAAATGAAAACCTCCTCACTTTCCTACCACCAGATATGTTAGAATATTCTGTCTAGGACAGTGAAGGAATTTTCCTTTTTTCTAAGACTCTTCTTTCTATTGTATATTGTCAATTCCTTCTTTTTTCCTAAATAAGTTTAATTCACACATATTGTATATATATGGCAGATATATATCTCTGTGTGTATCTGTCCCTTGACTCAATGTTTCCCCGCTACACTGCTAATAATGCTGTCTCATTATTCCTTTTTGTTTTACCAAAAATCTAAGAAGTTGTGTGTATTCATTAACTCCACTTTATTATGTTATTTTCGTATTTTAACCTATTTCATGTTTTAACCCCACAATCACTTTAAAATTCTCCATCAAATTTATGCCAGGTCCCATCTTTTTCAATGCAAGCATCAATCCTCAGTCCTGACTTCTTAGGAACATTTGATGCAGCTGCCATGCTCCTTTCATTGAAGATGTTAACTGTTTGAGTTTCAGAACAAAACACTCCTGAGCTCTCACTACCTCATTAACTGTCCTTTTTCATTCTCCTTTCTGGCTCTTTCAGTAAATGTTGAGTTATTCCAGAGAGCCAGAAAACAGACCTCTTCTCAATCTCTCCCCCTTCCCCAGGTGATCTCATCCAGACACATGGCCTTAAATACCATATAACAATGAATAGCTCCAATATCTGAAGCTGCTACTTCCCCCATAAACTCAATGAATATAACCTGTCTTGCTTGCATGTCTGCTTAAGTATCAAAAAGGCCTTCACTGGCTTTCTCACCCTCAGAGCTAAAGCTACTTCCTCATCTTAGCTAATCAGTTCTATAATATTCCTCATCTTCGCTGATTGGTTCTATAATTTTCCTTATTATCAAGACAAAACAACCCTGAAATTTCTTCAGCATCATCAGCAAGTTCTCCTTGAACTTACATAAAAATGTATTTCAAAGTCAATCAGATTTTACCACCTGCTCTGCAGAACCCTAGTCCAAACCTGTGTCATTCCATGCCTGTACCACTGGCATAGTGGTACTATGTGGCATAGTTTCACTTTTGCCACACTATTCTCTTCCAAGTAAACAGAGTAATAGTTTTCAAAATATAAACCAGGCCATATCACTTTTATTCTTAAAATCCTCCAAAAGGTGAGAATCACACCCCTTGCCCTCATCACCAAACCTTACAAAGTGTCAGCCCTGTGCTTTCCAATATCACATCCTCATGATTGGAAATTCACACATTTCACTCTAGCCACGCTGACCTTGATGTTCCTCAATAAATCCAAATTATTCCACCTCAAGGTGTTTTTGACTGCTATTCTCCCTCTATGGAAAAATAATCTTCCGTTAGGTCTGTATGTGGATTGTTCTTTTCTTCATTTAAATATCCACTTAAATGTTACTTCCTTATAAAAATCATCTGTGTCCATCCCATTAAGTTAATACCAATATTTCCATCACTCTTTGTCATAATCCACAGCTTTATGATTATTTAATTGCACTTACTAATATCTGATATTTATATTGCTTTTTGTTCACTTTGTTAATGCCTATGTCCTCATTAATATATATTACATAAAAATAGTCATTTCTAAATCTAATCTGCCTGAAATAGTGTCTGGAGTGTGGTATATACTCAGTGAAAATTTGGTGTATTAATGGATGATGCCTCGCTATACCACTGGAAGACACTGTAGTATATATGTGTGACCTTGTTTGAATCCAGGTTTGAAATCCTGACTCTACTCCTCACTGGTCAAGTGATCTTTACAGTTTATTTTATCTCTCTGGACCTCAGTTTTTCCAACTGAGAATGAAGATAAAGTGTTCGTAATTACATCACAGGGCCCTTGTTGTGAATGAAAAAACTAAAATTTAGAATGGTGTACATAGTTATTCTTAATATTTCCTTTGGTCAATGTAAAAGTTTTAGCAAGTGTATAATTTTTATATAATTGTGGAAGCTTATTAAAAATATAACTTCCCAGTATCAATGAGCAATGTATATTAAACTAACAGGAACTGCTTTTATAATCTGTTGTTGTTGTTGTTTTGTTAGATGTCAGTCATCCAAAGGTAAAGAAATTATGGTCTTTGCTATATGTATTTACAGCTTATATTTTCTACATTTAATCTATAACATTTAGTTTAGTAATGAAATGATTACATTTAATAACATCCCTGCACAATATGTCATGCTAATTTCATTTCCCATAGCAGAATATTGAGACTCAGACATTAAATCACCTGTCAAAAATCAGACAAAAGTCTTCATACAAGTAAGCAATGGAGTTAGGATTCAGCCCTATGCCCAACAAAGACTAGAATCTAAGCTCCTTAACACTCAAATGTCATCTCTGCCAAAAATCTTTTGAATTCCCCTCTTGTGTACCTCTTCACAAACTAACACACTATTAGTACTTATCACACTAAATAATGAATAAAATCTATCCCTTTCTATGAATTTCTTGGAGGAAGTTTGATTGTCTTCTTTATACCATAATAAAGTAGAAAAGGAAAATCCCATGGACAATTTGAGGACAAGTGGGTGACTCTTCTTCTATGGTAGCTTTGTTCAATGCATTAACCATCTGCCACAGAAGTGAACCCTACAAATGTCTCATGCACATTAATTTGTCAAACACTCACTAAATATGGGCACTAGCCATAGCATTCATTTCATAGATGGTTACAGTCTTATATAGTATATAGAATGAGGAGGAGTAAATAGGCAGAAACCAGGAAGGACAGAGTACTATGGATATCTGTCCCAGATGGAGTACTCCCCCTGAGGTTCTATACCTTAGGCTAGTGAGAGATGAGAGGAAACTATTCCCATAAAAAGGAGTGCAAGAGGGCTGGAGCAGTGGCTCTTTAGTTACTGTGCTTGGTTGACATGTGCAAGTACCCGAGTTCAAACCCCAGTACCACTCATACAACAGAGTCTCAAAGCCACAAAAACTACATGAAAAACTAAAATAAAATTAACTCTTTCTCTCTCACTATCCCTCCCTTTAAAAGAAAAAGAACTAAAAATTGCTTCTCACTTTATCTCTCTTTCCATTTCTCTTTAATAAATAAATAAATAAATAAGTGCGAGATAGAAAGGTCCATGGAGCATGCTCAGGGAACTGTGAATAGTTCAGTGACCGCACTTTAGGCTATCAAGTAGGACTCAGAGCTCAGCCTGGAGCAATGGCGAATTCAGAGAACTCGAATGCCTCCAATAATGTGCCAACGGGTTTTAAGTTTTATCCTGAGGACAATGGAGAGCCTTTGAAGAATTTTAAGCATAAAAATGACATAATCACATCTGTGTTTTTAAAAAATCACTTTGGCTGCAGTATTGAGTATACATGTTATAGTATTCAGGATAGGACGCAGGCATGCCTTAGAGGCATATAATTAATGGTTAAATTCTGTCAGTGGTGATGGAGAAACGATAAGTCAAAATATATTAGAACTGGGCTGGAGCGGTGGCTCAGTGGTTACAGTGCTTGCCTTGCATGTGCGAGGATGCAAGTATGAACCCAAGCTCCATGTATATAGCAAAGAGTCAGAGCAATGAAAACCAGATGAAAAAAACTAACTAAAATT
The DNA here is from genome assembly GCA_004027875.1 of Aplodontia rufa. Classification (NCBI taxonomy): domain Eukaryota; kingdom Metazoa; phylum Chordata; class Mammalia; order Rodentia; family Aplodontiidae; genus Aplodontia; species Aplodontia rufa. The sequence goes on along the minus strand of PVKS010002928.1, from coordinate 19,240 downwards.
AATTCTCTCTTTCTCTCTCTATCTTTGAAAAAATATTAGGACATATAGAAAAGATACTGTCATGTAGGATAGCAAAATTCTAAGTACAGGAAAAATCAGAGATATCTAGATTAAAATTCAACAAATTCCTTTCATTAACATAGTCTAAGTCTCTCAGCCATGGACACCCATATTATCTCAAGCTGTCCTAAGCTCTTCTGGGCTTGTCTGGTGTTAGCAAAGGTGTCTAAGTAAATCCCATGCCCCTGAGTGATTCTCCAATTTTCATTTTAAGAAGTTAACAAGATTCTGTGCCTCTGTGTTATGAGAAGCTGGTTGATCTGCATGGATAATAGACTATCATGCCTTTATAACCCTGACCAGCATTCCTGATAACAATTGAACTGAGATGTTGAAATGAGTATCTATCACCTCCTACAAAGCCCCTCTATCCCTCTCCACTGTTAAAAAGGGAATATTCGGAGTGCTTTCCTGATAACTGTAAAACACATGTGTGGGCATGCAGTGATACTTGACTGTTCTGTCTGACTAGTTAGGAATATTCTTTTGCAACTAACAAAAAAAATCAAAAATTTAATTCACTTCCCCAAGTATATATCATTGACTTTTCTTAGTTTGTTATTTCACCTGTGCCAAACAGGTAGACTTGAGAGGCAGAGAAAAATGACTAATTTATTCTTTAAAAAAAGTTTGGTGGTTAAGGGGGTTAACATGAGAATTTTGTACATAATATTTGTGAACTGCAAGGAAAAAAATGATCCATTAAAGTTGTCCACTGATAGCCTATCTTGCTTCATCCAGGTATCAAATTAGAAAATCATTGAATATCTGATTGACTTCAGCCAAATTCTTTCATCTCATATTATTGATCTTTGGAAAATTCCAAAATCCAAATGGAATTTAGGATCTGTATTACTTCAAATAATATAGAGAGAGGCTTCTGGAAAATATTTCTTTTTTTGATATATTTAGTTGTTTTCAACTAATTGTAATGGGAATAAAAACCAGAGTCCAAGCAGATATTTGATGAGGTTATGTAGTCAGCCACAGAAAAACCTTATTCTAGTTTAGTTAAATAATATTTGACATTAAAAGTTTCCTAACTAAATTCCAAAGTTTATGTACAACCAATTAACAGTGTATATTTTAAGTGTATTTGAAATATGTGTACATGTATGTATATTTAAATGCATATATACCACTCAAACCTACATGTGCATGTAAGCATAAAATACGTTTATAGAATATCTGTGAATTTTGATCAGTTTCATTAGCTTTGGCTGAAGTTTTTACAAGATTTGTGGAACAAAAGTGGGTCTGTATAAGCAGTGAGAATAATTGCAGTTCTGGGGGCTGGAGAGGTGGCTCAGACGTTTATAGCGCTTGCCTGGCATGGGTGAGGATGCGAGTTTGAACCCCAGCATGACATACACAATAAATTGCCAGAGCAACAAAAGCCACGTGAAAGATTAAATAAAATTTATTATCTCTTTCTCTCTCTCTTACTGTCCCTCTCTCTCCTTAAAAAACAAAAATAGAATAATTGCAGTTTTGAACTCAAACTTTGTTTTGAATCCAGGATCAGCCACTTACTTGTGACCTCAAGCAAGTTGCTTCATCTACTAAAGGCTTCAGTGTTCTTCCTAACAAGTAGTTTATTAATATCTACCTCATAGAACTTTACTTAAAAGTAAAAATAGCATATTTAAATGCCTAAAAGTATTCCAGGAATATCCTACATGTTTACACACACACACACACAAACATGCACAATTTTTCTAGTCTCCATTTTTGAAAGATGACAGGTTTTGGTACAATTTCAGGTTGTGAAATTACTGGTACATACTCTACTTGTGTGATTTTGTGTGTGTGTATGTGTGTGTGTGTGTGTGTGTGTACATACATCTATGTTTGCACTTAGTGATTATTTTCTTCATTGATCTCCAAAATGTATGTATAACCAATTATTAGTGTAATTTGTAAATATGATAAATACATAACTGGAACCTTTTTTTTTTCTTGACTCACAAGAGTTTAGTTCCAGGCTAGATAACAGTTGCAACATTTTATTTTCTTTTCGTTAGCTTAAAACTATAATAGTTGGGGGCTGGAGCGGTGGCTCTGTGGTTACGGTGCTTACCCGGGATGCGTGAGTACACAGGTTCAAACCCCAGCACCCACATACAAAACTAAGTTTCAGAGCAATGAAAGCCATGTGAAATAACTCAATAAAGACTGATTCTGTCTGTCTCTCTCTCTCTCACTGTTCTTCTCTTTTTTTAAAAAAAAACTATAATAATTATTTTTAATGCTCTGATACCCTTCAAATATTTCATTTGAATGAGCCCCACTTCCAGTCTCTACATATGGAGTAAGCAGTATTGTTTTGTTTGTGCACTAGAGAGATCTCTTCCTTTTGAAGAACATTTTTTTTCCTTTGGGAAGCTGCTCTCTCCCCATGCCAAATGTGTGATTCTGGGGAAGACGGCCTGTCACAGCTCTTTTGGTACCATAGTTGATTGGCCTAGATCTACTCACTGGAATTACCTGGTTAAAAAAAAATAATATGTCTGTGTCCTGTTCAGACCAAATGAATCTGAATCTCTGGGGATAGAGCATGAAAAACTTTTAGAATTAAAACTTTGTGAGTGCTGTTGATGCACAGTTAAGGGGCTGCCACCTGAGCAAAACCAAGCCAATTGAAGTGTCTGTCCCTTAGGATTTCCCACATAGGAATGCAGGAGCAAAGAAGAACAGCATTTCCTTTGTGTAATAAAGTATGAGATAGGAGGCAGAAAGCAGCTGTTACATGAACCTCTTGCTGATGGCAAGAGATGAAAAGTTTTCCTGCAGAGAAAAACAGAGACAAGAGGTGAGAAAGGGGAAAGAGAGAAAGAGAATTGGTAGCCCCCAATTCCTATGCTATACTGTGATAAGGGACCAACTGGATACTGCCCTGTCTCCTATGACACTTTGCTTTAACTTTTCTTGTAGCCAAAGGAAGTTCAAGTCCAGCATTTGTAATGCCAATTGTGACCTCATATAAATGTACCTTGAAGCTGAATTTTAGCTATTACTATGCAGAAATTATTGGGTTGGTCATGTCCAAGGCATATGCTAAGCATTTGCCACAATCAATTCTCAAAGTAAGTGTTGCCTGATATGTATTTTATGTTGAGAGTCCCCCACAGGTCTATGTGTTAAAGCTTGGGACCCAGGATGGCCCCATGGGGAAACAGTAGAACTTTTACAAGGTGGAGCTTGATGGAAAGTTCTACACACATTGAGGGTGTGCTCTTGAAGTGCAGTTCACACAGCACTCAAAAGAGGATCTTTATTAAAGGAACATGCCTGATCCCATCCCTTCATTCTCTTTTCTCTCTGCTTCTATTAAACATGTGATCCTTTGCTCAAGTGTGTGATTCCATTATTTTATGGAAGATGCCACCATCTGCCATCCCTACTGAAAGCCAAACCAGTGTCCATCTCTACCCCTAACCCTACCCAATCTTGGATTTTGAACTTCCAAAACAGCAAACTAAATAAACCTATTCTCTTTATAAACTAATTGCCTACAATGCTTTATTATAATAACACGATGCTGACTAATACATTGCCTTGCTTATACTTTTTGCCCTTCCTAATTTCAAATCATACCTCTTACTATGGAGATAAGATTATAACTATAGCACAGCTCTAGAACAGTGTAGGCAGGTTGAGGAAAACCTTAACACCCAAAAATTTACATATACAGTCTCCTTTAAAGTAGCCTATTCCAGTCCCAACAATTTAAAAAAAAGCAAAAATAATAAAATAGAGGCAGGTAAAAAAAAAAAAAAGTGACTAGTGACAAGTCTATGAATTTAGGTGTCCTGTGTCTAAAATCTTTTCTGAGTTGGAAACTAGCAGGCTTTTGTATGTGTAGGAAGTATATTGCAGTGTTAATCATTGAACTCATATGTCAAGGGGTAATTGGGTGTTAGAAATATAGTTTACAGACATTTGTAGGATCATTAATCTAACTTTTCCTTAGATGTAAGCTTCAAAGTCTCAGGATTGAGGAGCACCTGATAAACACACCTCAAAAGACTGATTCATATGAATCAGCACAAAATGCACTTCAATTCAGCTGCTGACTCCAGCCTCTTCCATTTTTCTCCATTTTTCATAGCTGAGTTGTTTATCCTTTCCCACTTCACAAACCTCTGTTGCCAGAATTTAATAAGCACTCTCTTCCAGTTCATTAGTCTGAGCCTTACTTCCCTCATATCATCTAAACTGGCCAATGTGTTTTCTTCTGTGAGTCCCTTATTATGACATCTTTCTTTGGTGTGGCTCCTGATCATCAGCAGGATTATCTAACACTTACTTTGTGGTATGTCTAAAATGAACAGTTTTGAGACAAAATCTACAACAGAAAGAAGCCTATATGATTTCTGTTGCTATAGCAGAATACCACAGACTGAGAAATTTATGAAGAAAATATGTTTATTTGGCTCAAATTCTGGAAGTTTGGAAGCCCAGGAGCATGGTGCTGGCCTCCAGTCAAGGCCTTTGTGCTGCATCATAACATAGCTGAAGGGAAATTGAGAATGCATGAGACAGGAGCAAGAGAGGGCCCAACTTGCATCAAACCCACTATTGTGATAGCTAATCCACTCCTGGAACAGCAGTATTAGCCCACTCATAAGAGCTGTACACTCATGATCTAATCACCTCATAAAGGCCCTACCACTTAATACTGGTAAAATGGCATTTAAATTTCAACACAGTTTTGGAGGATACACTTAAGCCACAGCAAAGGATTTGCATATTAATGACAAGGTTCTTCCACCCACAAGATGGGTTTTCTAGTGAGGTAGATCTATTTCTGTGATTCTATCAATAATGTATGGAGGGCTAAGGAGGATTAACAAGAAAAAAATTGTAACTTGAGGTGCGCTGGGAGTTCAGGATTGCCATTGAGGTATAGGATCCTGAGGATATTATAAACAGCAAGTCTAGGAAGCAGTACAGAAAGACCAAGCAGTCATACTTAACAGACTGTAGGTCTTCAAAAATGGTAGAAACTTGGGGATTTTCTGTATTTTTCTTTAACTCAACTCTCTGACTAACAGGTAAGATAACCTCAGTCATTCTGAGCACATTTCTTCCCAACCCTTCAACCATATCCACAAGTTTCTCGCAGTTCTATCTCCTTACTCAGTGATAAAACAGTCCATTAATGATTTGGTTATCTATGCTCCCAGGTATGTGCTGCAACATCCATAGCCCTTCCTCTGAGTTGTCCCTTCTGGTCTATCAGAGTCTACTATATCTAGCGGGTCTTTGTCCCTTACCTCCTCATCTCATTCTTCCTACTGTGTTCATAACTGCCTCTAGAATTTGGTTCAGATGTCAACCTTCCCCTACATAAACTATGTGTTTTGCTAGAAGCTAACATGACTGTGAACTCGAGGAGTGAGTCCTTATTGACTGAGGTCAATTAGTACATTCAACTCTCCCAGCTCGATCAGTGATGGATGAGCAACCTGATCCCAAACAAGCAGAGTGAATTCTATGGCTCTTAATATTGAGACAGAAGCCCATCTCCTTCCATGAGTATGGAGTGAGGAAGCCTATAAAAGGGAAAGCAGCAGAGCCTTTTAAAACTATAGATGTTTCCTGCTTTCAACTGAAGCCAATATTTTAGTTGGTACAGTAGATAAGCTGTATGAGAAGACAGTCTTGGAATACCTTGAGACTTCGAACCAAACAATTTCTGAAACCCTTCTTCTGAAATTTTTTGCAGTAAACAGTTAATACCCTTTCTTGAGTTAGCCAGCTCAAATAGGCCGTTTGTTATTTGCAGTGAAATGAAACCCTACATGATGTAATGGATTACAAAAATCTTTAAGAAATTGCTTAGGGCCCCAACTTCCTAAACATGTCTCAAAATATTCATCTCTGAAAAATATTTTCTCTCCTGCCATACCCTACTCCTCATTTGGGAAGCCTTTTATTCCCACCTTCACAAAGACATTTTGCCTCTAAAGAAGAAGACTCTTCTTCCTCCTCTCCTCCACAAAGCCTTTAATTTCTTCTAAGAGTTTAGCTATTTGAAAACAAAGGCAAGGAAACCTTTGTGGACTACTTCTGAGTTCAACTCTGCCTCTTTTGACCTCCCCCGGAAATAAACACCTATTTCAGTGGAGAGAAAGAAAAAGGAAAAATATAGGGAGAAAAATAAAATACCAGTGTCTCAATATAGTGCCACACTGCACAGAGATACATAGCAGGAAAAACTGAAAATAATTTCAAGTGTTTGAGAAACTGTTAGAATTTATAGCTTTAAAAGCTCATATTTTAGCCATTTACCTTGATGAACTTGATGCATTTTAATCTTTCAAATTATACTTTAGAGAAATGAAATGAAGATATATATTATGAAAATGGCCATAGGCATCAGAATTTATTTCATGTGTTATCTAATTTTAAAGTTTGAAATGTTTAGTTTATATAGATGGAACCTAAATTAAAGAATGCATATTTGGTCGTGAGAAGAATGTGATGTTACCTCGTCCTTCAAGGTTACTGGTCAGGTTTATTGATCCTAAAACTGTTCTTCACCTCTTTACCATTTTTACAACTTTAATTCATGGTTCAAAATCCAGTTGATCTGTTACCTGTTCTGAAATTCCCTTAAAGTTAGCTTTTCCATCCTCTTTCTTCTTATCATTTCTGTTCAGACTGTGTCTATCTTTTGTATTGACTAAAAATTAAGAATGCTTAGTTTGCCTTATATCCCCAGCACCTGGCATAGGGCAGAGACTCAATGTTGAACTGAGTTTCTATGAAGTCAAAATGTAGTCAGGAAAGGCTACTCAAAAGCTTCATGACCTATCAGATCACACATTTATATTTTGCTCTTATTTTAGTCATTCAAGGACAGAGGCTGACTATTAGCCTGAGTTCTCCAAAGAAACATAACTGAGGGCTAGAGCAGTGGCTCAGCAATTTCAGCTCTTGCCTGGCATATGCAAGGGATGCAGGTTCAAACCGCAGCACCACATATACAACAAAGTCTTGGAACAACAAAAGCCACATGAAAAACTGAATAAAATTGACCCTTTCTCTCCCTCTCTATAAAAAATAGATATAACTGATTGGATATAGGGGAGAAATTTAGTATGAAAATTATTTCACCTGCTTATGAAGACAAAGAACTCACATGTCGATCTACCCTTTGCAAGCTAGAGATTCAGACAAGTTAGTAAATATTATGGTTTGAATGTGAGGCATCCCCCAAAAGCTCATTTGTGACAATTTCAGGAAGGCTGAGGTGAAATGATTAGGTTATAAAAGCCTTAACCCAATCGCTGAGTTAATCCACTTATAGGCATTAACAGGTAGCTGCAGGCTAGTAGGGTGTGGCTGGAGGAGGTGGTCATTGTGGACGTGCCTTTGAGCTATATTTTCTGCATCTGGCCTGGAGCCTGTCTCTCTCTCTCTGCTCTGCTTATTGATGTGATGTCTTGAGCTGCTTGTCTCTCTGAAGCCGTACCTGCCACCATGATGTTCTGCCTCACTTCCAACCCCGAGAAATGGAGTTGGCCTTCTATGGACTGAAACCTCTGAAACTGTGAACTTCTAAATAAACCTTTTCCTTCTAAAATTGTTCTTCTCAGGTCCATTAGTTGTAGCAATGAAAAACGGACTAAAACAGAAATGCAATTCAGAAGAGGGAATTACATTCTGGAGATGAAGGTCCAAGAAATTGAGGCTCTGATGTCCCAGGGAAAGAGAAAATACTCACCTTCTGTACCTACAGAAGAGAGAGTTTAGCTTTCCTAAGCCCTTTTGTTCCATCCAGACTGTCAACAAATTATATGGTGCCCAGTTGCATTGATGAGGACCTTTTTCTTTACTCAATCTATGGATTCAAATGCTCTTCCAGAAATACCTCACAGACATGCACAGAAATAATGTTTTATCAGCTACCTGGCTATTCCTTAATCCAGCCGAGGTGGCACATAATTAATCTTCAGGCTAACCAGGACTTCATCCTGATGTGCTCGCATCTATAAATCACAACTGGAAATTTAGATTTATCCTTGGTGTTGACACCAAGGATAGCATTGGTGATTTTAGCAGCATTAAAGGAAAAATCATATGGCATTGTCCAAAGCAAGTCACCTTTCTACCTAGATTCAAAAGTGATGAACAAGAAATACTTAGGGAAAAGCAAAAAATAGCCAGCGTAAAATTCAGGCATATAAGTCCCAGGTGATAGTGATGAATTCAGTGCTGTCCTCATCCAAGAAACAGGGAACTGTGATTAGAAAAGCCAGTGTACCCAGAGGTTAATGACGTTCAAGGTCATGAGGCAATAGCAGGTGTCCTCTTTCCTCTATGATTCATTTCTTCTCTAAAATTTAGCCACTTGTCCCAAGAATCTCATGTTTCAGTGAAAAAGAACTCATTGGCATCTTAATATATAATCTTACGGATTAAAAAATGGCCCAATAAAACTGAGGTAACTAAGTAGGTTTATCACTACTCAACATGAGCCCAGCGTTTAAATAAATCCTTTGAGGGGACACCTATCGCCATTAATGGAATGTTAACTAACAGGGCTCCTGCTCATTTGATTTTAGCAGCATTAAAGGAAAATCAGGAGTCTAAACTTTAAGACTCTAAATGGCTAAAATGGTTCTTACTTTAATCCTTTTCATTTGGCATTTTATATCCGTCTGTTTTTAATCATTAGAAGAATCTTATTTATGCTTCTAGCAAGAAATACAGGGTAAAAACTATTTTTTCCTCCCACTATGTGTCTATTCAAATATATATATAATACTTATATGCATATGTATATATAAATGTATAACTATTCACATATTAATAAACATAATCATAAATGCTTTCATTCATATGCTTTATAATATTTAGTTGTATATACTTTATATACATTTTATGTTATATGTGATATATATGCACATACATTTCTTTCATATAATTGATATTTATTCCTGCATCTATGTATGTTCTCAGAGAGACGATGGATCCATAGATAGATAGACTAAAAGAAAGACTACTTTTTGTCAAAGACTACATTTTGTCACCTGGGATCAGTGCTCAGTGCTGCTGTTTCTAGTTTGTGCAGCAGTAGCAGGTACAACAACCAAGTATATTAATCTCTATCATTTATTGAATGTGGAACCTTATATGCAAATTATTCTATAATGGTTGTTAATAAATCTATTACATAAGTTTAGAGCCACTATTTTCCTGGTTGAAAGAAGTTAAGATCTTTGTCCTAACTAGCAGGTGGCAGAGCTGTTAATCTGTCATCAATCAATATGAGATGCCATCTGTAAGCATGGAAATTCTGAAGGATCTTTTTGGTGAAAAAATTTTATTTTCTGACCAGTTGTGATATGTTCAGATTCCCTTTGGGTCTTAAGTACATTTATCAAAAGAAAAATAAGCCAAATGGAAAAGAATTTTCAGTTAGCATTGGAGAGATGAAAGAAGTGTCAAGAAGAAGGCAAAGACAGTAAGTGGTTAGAGACATTTATTTATGTTAAAGATTTCTCTCTTAACATTTGTGAAATAAACTGTATTCCTCCTCCACCATCTATTTAAACTTTGATCAAACCTTAGTAACATCACCCTACCTCTGGGCAAAAATAGCAAGAAACATGATATCACATTTTTGTATTTAGCATTTTTCTAACTCATAAAAGAATACAGTCATAGCAATATTATGTTGTAGACATTTTCTACAAGAAAATCTATATTTTCTGAAACTTACAATTGGTGAGTTCTATTACAATACATTCAACATTGTTGTTTCATTCAGTTGATATAATGTATAACATGATACATCTCATATTTTAATATTACTTTATTACTTTTAAATTATTTTTCTAATGTTTCATTTCATCTTCCAAAGTACTCTATGAAACAGGAAAATAAAGTAGGATGCTCCTCATTTTGCAAATGAGGAAATGAACACTCACAAAGTGTTTGCATAAGTTTCCTAAGGTCATTCAATACATAGCAAAAGCCAGTTTAAAATTCACATCCTCAACTCCAACCTCACTCGTTTTTTATTCTCTTGCTTTTTCATTTTTTGCTTTATTTTAATACTAGAAAAATACAAGTAATTACCCTACTCAAATAAAACTAACTAAAAATATCAAAATGCATTCATTGATTTCTCAAACTAAGCTGAAATCAGAAGCAAACATTCTCTCATAATTAGATTTTAGCATGCCCTCCATCACATAAACTTGCATATTAAAAAGCAACTTTCATAAATAGGAAGGAGAAGGAGAGATATTTGTATATACCAAGTTTTCATTTTGTACCTCCAAATAGAACTTTAACCTACTAGACTTTGCATTATTTGACTTTCCTTACAATGATTGGAATTTTCTTTTCTGCTAATTTCTCCTAAACTATTTTTACCAATATAGTAAAGTATTTTGAATATGTACTTTGTAGCCATTTAGCCCAAAATGAAATTATGGGTTTAATACTTACCAGCTTTGTGAATATGAGCAAGTTACTCCCCCCACCCCATGTGTGTGTGTGTGTGTGTGTGTGTGTGTGTGTATACATGCTCAGCTGCCTTAGTGGGGTAATAAAAATGTGGAGTCGTTGTGAGGACCACATGCATTCATAAGTTTAGATTACTTAAAAGAGTACCTGACTCTAGCAAGCATTATACCACAATTAATTATTAGTATTATCATTATTGTTTCTAGTCTTGCTGATCTTCATGTGATAGGCCTTGAGAGACCAATATCGACCTCTTCCCTTGAATCTTTTCTAGAGAATCTTCCTCCCATCCATTAATTATTACCCATATGAATTGTTTCCTCCCTGAGCAATGTCCCTAATTATTATCCCTCCTCTCAAATTTTTCTCTCATTCTAGACGTGCTTTGAATGCCCACTGTGGTGCCTGGAATTCATTGTTTATTCACTCAACAAGTATAGGTCACCTCTCCTGGGAGAGGTCTATAAGCTGCCGTGACTAGGTAGTGAATGAGAGAGGTCTCTGCCCTCAGACAGCTTAAGAGTTAGAAGAGAAGACACATGTGAATGAGAGTCCTTGCTGCAGGGGAATCTATCATTGATCATCCTATTTATCTACATAACCATTTCATTCCATAAGCCTGAAGAAAGGGAAAAAGTCCTTTCTTACTCATTTTGCTGTGGTAATACAAAAACCCACAGCTCTACAGTTGATAAAGTGAATGCTTCTTAGTCCATGGTAGGTTTCTCTGCACCTGATTTCAATAATAAAGTGTACAAGTCACAAAATATCTTGCAAGGAATATTTATTACTGCTTCAAGACTAAATTCATGCAGTGTTATTTAACTACCTACTGGTCAAGCTTTTTCTTTAGGGACAGGCTGTCTTCAGAAATTATGATTCACGCTTTTTAGCACAGTCTATCACGTTTGGCAGTGCCTCAAGGATGCTCCTGGGTGAACTGACCAAATCCTTTGCCAACACTTTCAGATGCAGTTGAAATCCAGCATACTGTTCTACCTTGAAGCTACACATCATTCAGAGCTGGTTGTTCTTCTGATAAGAAAGGCTTTTAAAAAATATGTAGAAAAAAGTCATTTGTCCCTTGGTATGTTCCAGGAATCCTGGAGACACCAAAATTCAAGAATGTTTAAGTCCCTTATTTAAAATGGTATAGTATTCACATATGACCAGCACACATCCTCCCAAGTACTTTAAATCATCTCTAAATTAGTTTCAATACCTAATACAATGTATATGTTCTGTAAATTGATGTACCATATTGTTTAGGGAATAATGACAAAAAAGAATTGTGAGCATGTTAGGTACAAAGACTTTTTGTTTTCTGAATGCTTTTGATCCACCATTGGGTGAATTTGTGAATTGGGAAACTCCAGATGCAAAAAGATGACTGTATTCCAGCAATCTGAAATTTGTTCTTAAATTTATTCATCATATTACCTTCTACAATCCTCCTTGCAACAATTTCCTAAAGAAATTAATATCACATCTATCTTGTAAAATGAGGCATTGAGTGATTAAGTGACTTATATGAGGTTGCACAGCTAAAAAATTAGTAGATCTGAGATTTGAACTGAGATGGGCTCCAATGCAGATTTCACTGCTGTGTATTTCAGTGTTTCTCTGTCCACTCATCATCAAGTCAGACTCTGCTCTTTCACGCAGCACTGCGCTTTGCCGTTTGGGAAGCTCACCATTTGAACTGCTGATCTGGGGATTCTTGCCTCTGGTTTCCAAGGGGATGTTTCTCAACTTGAACACAGTCTGCATTTGTGTTCAGTGGGGAAGGAAGTGTAATGTCATTAAATGAAGGCAAAATGGACTGTGAAAACACTTATTTTTTTTAAATCTCAGGGTTTTTGAATTAATAAATTAGTCTTAGAAGGCTGTGTTTCATTCTTAGGATCCTGAGAAAGGAAACTCAGTATTAACCCAGTTCACATTCATAATGCACAATTTATAGCCACAAGCAGACAGAATGACAGACCGTATGGTGGAGACATTCTTTCATTCTTTCAGATTATTGTACATTGGGTGCACCATATACAGCAGGTTTTTTAAGTGACTTATCCTGTGTAATCTAAATAGTGAAACATCTGTTGATAATAACCTTGAGAGCAAATCAGTGCTTCCCAAACTCGTCTGAACTAAAAAAAAAAATCTATTTTAATAATGATTGTAAGATGTGCAGACAGCATTTGAAAAACACATACACACAAACATATTCATTGTCACCTGAAAATTATGCTATCTAGTGTTGCTGAAACCCCATTCAGAGAAAACTCAGCTTCTTTGTGAAAATGTGGGAGTATATTTTTTTTTCTTTTTAATGGTAGAAGCATGGTTGTGAGTTCTTAAAAAGTCCAGAAAAAAAGATTAAATAACCATACTTATGCAGTTTCATATGAAGCATGTCAAAACTGCATAGTTTCAAAACCTCAGGAGAAAGTTGAGCCTTGTGAACATTTATAAGCCACTACTGAATTTCCAGGCCCCAATCCACCACAGAATTTTCTGGCCATCTGGTAAGCTGCCACACACTACACGGTTGCAGCCAAAGACATCCTCTACACCAGCGCGTCTGTGATTCTCATCACAGGTCCCTCTTGACTGCCTTGGCACCACGGTCTGATGAGGATGAGCCTTTGGGATACTTGGTAGTGCTTTTATTTCTGCTGTGGCTCCTCCTTTCAGTCCTGCTTTCATTATGAGGTCCCCTGGGGCAATAGGAATTCCAAAAGTGAAACGCAGTGAGATATTTCCATCTCCTGCTCTGGATGAGTGGAGTAAGTATAATAGATATTCCTACTCCCAGCAATTTTAATCTACTGTTTTATTGAGCTTGAATGGAAGTGCTCTCAATTTTAACAAGTGCTATTACCCACTTCCCATGCCACGTGGAGGACTCTGGAGACTTGGCCTTGATTGTGCACACAAATTAACTTTTAGCCAACTGCAGAGTTCCTGATCCAGAGTTTCCTGTCATGTGTTAGTTGCAAATCTCAGTTCCAGCCAGTTGCCTCCTATTCATTCTTTTGCCTCATGTGCTCACTATTAAAATTTTGTTAAGTCTTCAAAACCATATCCTTGACTTGAGAAAATCATCTGCTAAATGAACTGAAAAGTTTTTAATTTGTTGTTTCCTTATAACATAGATGTAATAATTATAGTAATAATAGCTTTGCAGTATTTGGGATACACTAGAGGGCCCTGTGATTTTATTTAAACTCTACAACAATCATTAATTTTTTATTATTATTATTTTGAACTTTGGAAAGCTGACGGTTATAAGACTTAACCTAAATTTAAAATTTCTACTAAGTGGTGGAGCCTGATCTTAGTCCTGACTATGTTGAATTTTCCGTATCCTGCTTCTTACTATATACTAAATGTGGTAGTTGCTAATGAACCCTTATGCAGATGAAGAAACTGAGGTTTGGAAAGTTAAGTGCCTTACCCACTGTATTGAGTTTAACTGAAAACGCCACAGATAGATAAAAATCATGCAATTATGTTAGTCTGGAGCGTTGTTCCTTCTCATGTATTCTCTCCTCAGCATCACTGTTTGTTTAACCAGAAAGCAACCCTCATTGATCGCAGAGTCAGTACTGAATTCCATCAATTCCATGTCTCTAATTCCTTTCCAGCCTCACCTCTTTTTCCCAGGATACTACCTACTTCAACCCACTTTAGGATTACATCAACCATGTAATCCTTAGGATTACATTACCCACACTGTAACCAAAATAAAACATGCATAATACTCATTACTCCCGATTGACTTTTAGGGGAAAAAAAATCCTACCTTCTTGGTGCAATACCCAAGGCATTTTGTAGTCTACTCTTCTTTAAATTTCCAGCTCATTCCTTACCACTACCTTGCATCTGGACTCCAAGGTAATGGCATTTTTGAAATTCCACAAACTCATGAGGTTCTGTTTCTCATTCCTCTTCACTATAAAAGCTCTTCCACATGTTCCTCTGTCTTTGCTTGCCCAAAGTCTGGTCAATCAGCATGTGAGAGCATAGGTGGCATCTCCTTCTAGAAGGCCTCCCTAACTATATAACTCTTCCATGTCTTTCTCTTCCCTTAGCCATTTGGAAGTCCTGTGTCAAGACTTCCTGGCCCCTGATCAGAACTTACAAGTTGACCTCCCTTCGTAGCAGCTTGAAATAATACTAATAGCCTCAACTCTCTTGTCCACAAAAGAAGGGTGCATATATTTGATTAAACAAAAAAAAAATAGTGTACTAGTTTTAGAGCCATTCATAGATACTCATTTTCTATCCTACAAGTTCCTGCTGTTTGGGCAACATTCATTCAGTAAGAAAATAAATATTTATTGATCACCTACCATTGTATTCTGTTGTGTTCTAGGCTCAGTGTGTGTAGCAGCAGACAAAAAATAAAAATTCTTACCCTTAGATAACATATATCCTAATAAAGGGTACACTACATGAACTGAATAAATAAGGTAAATAGTGTCCTAAATGATGATAAGTTGCTATGGGAAAAGAGTAGAGTAGATTTTCATTGATTTTAAAAATTTGTTTTTACCCTGACATGGCAAATTTTATTCCAAATGATCATTGTTTTCATACTTTGCTGCATGGAAGATGGTGTAATAACTACCCTCTGTTGGCTGGACTTCAGACGCTGTCAGAAAAGGGGAGGAATGGAATAAACAGGTTTTGTCTCTGAAGAAGCATCAGGACATTCTACAATATAACTGTGGCATCAACTTAAAAAGAGTCTCATTATAGATTAGTATACACACACTTACATAAACACACACATACCGAGTCACTAAGGAAGGTTTTTATGGCAAGACTATATGTGATAGATTTCTATTTTTATCTAGATTCAAATATCTGTTGACTGGGTGATTGGGCATTAACAAGATCCAAACAAAAATTAATAACTTCTGGTAAAGATATGGGGAGAAAGGAACCCCTATACACTGTTGTTGTGAATGTTAGATAGTATAGTGACTGTGCAAAACAGTACGGAGGCTCTTCAAAATGAAAATAGAATTACTGTATGGTCCAGCCATCCAGCTCCTGAGAATATGTCTGAAGTAAATGAAGTCAGCACACAAAGAGAAGCCTACATACCCATGTTTATTGCTGCAGTACTCACAGTAGCCAATCTGAAGAATCAGTCTAGGTTCTCCTCAAAAGGTGAAGGAACAAAGAAACATATAAATGATGGAATATTATTCAGCCATAAATAAGATTGAAATCATATCATTTGTAGGAAAATGGGTGGAACTAGAGATAATAATGCAAAACAAAATAAACCAGACACAGAAAGACAAGAATCAGATGTTTTCTCTCATATCTAGAATCCAAAATTTAAAAAAAAACCAAAAAACAAACAAACAAAAAAAACCCCCAGCACCTGAAGATAGTAGAGGGACTACTAAGAAAGAGGAAGGGCCCTGGGAGGAGGGACAGAGTGGGAAAGGTAGGCAAGGTGAGTGAAACACATTAATTTATAGAACTAACACATGGTGATGATTTTAAAGGAGAAAAGGCAATAGTGTATGCCCTACTGAGTGTTGAGAAGATAAGCCAGGCTGTGACTATGAATATGCTTCTGAGCAATGTCAAGGCCAGAATCAAGATGCTGACCATTCCAGTGCCTGTCCTCTGAGTCCTCATAGTTTCCTAGGCTTTCAGAAATAACACCTCACACTGACACTGAAATTACCCCTTTTTTTCTGTGAAACTAAGAAAATAGTACAAGGGAATTAACCATACCATCCCTGTGAAGCAATAATTTGCTACAAACATTTGTTCCTTCATCCTCAGGACGACGACTCTATGTCAGGAGATCTTCCTACATGTTACAAGAACACTCAAATGCATCGCCTGCTGTATTTTCATAGCCTGTTTCTTAGTCACCTCACGTCAAGCTTCTGCTAAACTAGAGCTCCTTGAGGGCAGTATCCTTCATGCTGAATTCCAGCATCTTGCCAAGTGTACACACAGTAGGAAATATACAAAGGAAGAAAGAAAACTGGGTTTCTGCCAAAAGAGAATCAATACCATAAAATTAGAAAATATTGGTGCTGGAGAAGTCTAACAATTAATTCAACGTTATTATTTTTTTACAGATTTTGACAGATGATAAATGAAGTTTTACAGAGATATAAGTACTTACTCAGGGGCAACACAGCTACCCAATTAGGACAAAAACTATATACCTGTATCATTTTTCTTCTGAAAGGAAATTTTGGATTACAAAATAGACTAAGAAAATATGGCTTAATTTAGCCCGTCAAAAATAAAATGATTAATTGTATTGCAAGGTATTTTTCTTAAGAGAGAAAGATAGCTAGAGAGAGAAAGAGAAGAGAATAAATTTTTTATTTAGTTCTTCATATGACCTTCATTGCTCCAACACTTTGCTGTAGACGTGGTGTTAGGGTTTGAACTTGCATCCTAGTGCATGCCAAGCAAGTGCCTTGTCCATCAAGCCATCACTCCAGCCCCTGCAAGGTGTTTTTTAATGAAGACGAACTACTTCCAGTTCAGCTACGAACATTTTGCAAAACATTATTTTTCATTTGTAGTTCAGACTTAACTCCAACTAACAGAATTCTTATTTCAAAACCTTATGAATATTTAGCAGGTACAATTTCCTATAGCTCAAACCAGTCTTTTTGAGATGATATTTCCACCACTTTCCTCATGCCTGCCCTAAGAACTCATGTGACCTCAGGTGTGTATGCTCCAGAACTGAAAACACCAAAATAGGAATGTATTTCTTCCTCTGTTGTACTGGGATTTACATTCTATTCCTTGGAAGATATTAGACTTGTCCATCTTGCTCACATATTTGAAAATATTCTGACTTTTACCTTTGAAAGGTATTCTGATTTTTGTGACCTCATCACTATATCAGAGGAAACAACTGAGGTAAAAAATATGTCTTCAAACTTCCTGCCTGGCTGTCTATGCCACATCATACCAAATTCAGCATAATTGTTTAAACTTTTAAAATTGTTTCTAAGTTCTGCAGTGAACTTTATTCAAGGACAATAATGTTCTAACCAACTTCTATAAATATAGCTCTCCTTTAAACATACTGAATGCTTGCTTACTCCTGATAATTTTCATTTCTTTTCTCGATTTCCTGTTTAAGACTCCCGTATACTTTCCGTGCCCTGAAAATCTAAGATTTAAAGAAATGCTAATTCTTCTGCTGAAATGCTGTTTCCTCTGCTTTTTGCTTATCAACTCCCAGCTATCTTTCAAGTCTTAGTTTAACCAGTGCATCCTCAAAGAGACTCTTGAGAACCTTCCAATCTAAATTAGCTAGTCTCTGTTATTTTCTCTCATAGTGCTTGTGATTTGATTCTATTTGCTTTTTTCTTCTTTAATGCCTGCCTCTTTCAGTAGATACTTGAACTCTATGAAATCAAATAGCCATCCTTGTCTTGTTTAGTGAATATACAGCATTTATCATAATGCCTTACCCATTGTATGTTCTCAATAAATTAAGGAACATATCAGAAGAAAAAATTTTATAAGAATTTGTAATGAAACTTCTATTTTTTATGTACCATTATTTTGGGGCTTACTTTTGTAAGCAATGTGTACATTTAGG
Organism: Aplodontia rufa; assembly: GCA_004027875.1. NCBI lineage: Eukaryota > Metazoa > Chordata > Mammalia > Rodentia > Aplodontiidae > Aplodontia > Aplodontia rufa. The sequence goes on along the minus strand of PVKS010002928.1, from coordinate 1,077 downwards.
AATCATTAACTGGAATACAGAGAAAAATGGTGTAGGGAGTCAAATAATTATATCATGCTTTCTCCATTTTCTTCTAAGCACTCTCTCCATCCCATCACATTGCATGATTCTGCAACCACAATCTCAAAGTCTCTAATTACCAGATATCTTGATAACATCTTGGTGAATCTGCTTTGCTCTGTCAGTATACAGCGTGAAACCTAGCATTTTTTAAACAAACATTTAGAATACACTGTGGATGCACCATGCTTTGATAACTATCTCCAGCCATTTAACCAATAGCCTTGATCAAATTAAAAGCCAGGACAGATGCACAACTTTATGTGGTACTTTTGCTATACTAAAGAATCTAGAACTCAAAAAAGATTGAAAAGCTCCATGTGAGCATTATAATTAAATAAAGAGTTAATCCCGATAAATGTCAGAAGAAATATCTTGTGTTTCCTGTCCTTTTGTTTCTTGACTCTATGTTTCAGTCCAAAATTTCTCCCTACCTTTCTATGTAAGGTCCAGTGTAACCAAGCCTAAATCACCTTTCCATATGCATCTCCCATGATCCTCCTACATCACACTGGCTATGATATATTTAGATGTAGTTTATCATTGTAATCCTGGTGACCTAGAACTTGACCAAGAGTTTGACAAGTAATGGATGAATGAATTAAATTTTATAAGTTCCAAGAGAACACACACACACACACACACACACACACACACACAAATCCAAAGATCTCAGACCTACCTTGGGGGATGCTATGGAGCATTCATCATGAAACCTTATCGTACAGTTCCATGACCTAAACTTGCTCCTTTCCCTCTTCACCCACTGCTCCCTTCTCTGTGTCTCAGCTTTGAACACCTGTCCCTCCATTCTTCTCCCTATGTGTGAACTTCACTCTCTTCTTTCAAAACCCTCTTTGCCACTTTCATGAGGCCTTTCTAGCTTAAGTTAAAGAAGATATCTCAGTCTCTGGCTATCATAATTGGGGAATGTCTAGCTTCGGACTACGCACATATTTGTCTTTTTACAAAATGCATGCTACCATTTTTCTAACTTGAACATCTGGATTGCACCAT